>DWNH01000556.1:0-14485 GCA_018249895.1 Tiana niger
TGTGGTCATCAAACCGCCTAATATAAATTAGTGATAAACAAAATGGTACCGAACCCCAGGAGTTGTCGATGCATTACTCATCAGGGGGCGAAAGTCAGCGAACAAATAGGGGGTAATAATAAATGAAAATGGAGGTCAATGACAGTGGCTTTCGTATAGTTTCGGTATCGTGATTGGAACACGAAATCAGGGGATTTCGGATTAAACCTACCCAAATTGATACAAAGTATCAAAATTTTTTTTATTATGTTATCAGATTCATTGCGCTCACTAGAATCATGTATTTTTGCTAAGTTTATTTAACAGATCTAAAATGATTTCGTATGAATTTGAAAGTTTAACATGTGATTTTTATATTCCGAATTTAAATTTTTAAAAGTGGGTAGCACTAAACCAGTTGCCAAAATAAATTCACAGTTCACGAATTTGATAAAAATCAATATTATGTAAGCAAACGGTCTACTAAAAAGCGCAAACCATTGCAAATGGTCTATGAAACCTCCTCACGGTGCATTTGGGGGAATGATTTTCAAGTGGGGAAATCCGTCATGGATACCCTGTTTAGAACGTTAAAAGGTAGATGGGTTACTCCGAGCTATAGCCGGCTACGGTATTCTCCTTTCCTTGGAGAGATGAAGCTGTAGTTCCTCCATCGCGTCTTTCTCATGTGAAGTCCACGCCACCTAAGGTCTATTGGCCTGAGGGTGGACAGAGCCGTGGCTTAGGCCATGAGGGTTGGGTCAGGTTGTGGTATATCCTTCTCAGACATCTAACCTCCTTAGGTTAACAGGTAATGTCGCAGAAGGAAACCCGTGTTCCATACCTCCTTCGACCATGGCTTTGACAACTGCCGGACTTGTGAGGTGAACTATCACAACTGCAACGAGTTTAAATAGCTCGCTGTCTACAATTTTAATGCGAACGCTGTACCGTATCGTCGACGCAACTGCAGTGGCACGTCTGGTCATCTAAACTAACCCCTTCACGGGCAAATTAGATTAACATTTGATACATTTATTTAATATTTGCCTTATAATCACTAGAATCTACCACATCAATGTGTTTGGCTGCTAGTGTTTTTGCCATGGTATAGAAATTAAAAGTCCGATTTATGCTGATAATGTTTTTAGCAGAGTATGAGGACAGTTTGTAAGAATTGATAGTTTATAATTAGATTTCACAGAAGCAGGGCGTAGTATAACCCGCGATAATACAATTCTCGGTCTTTTTAGTCTACCTGCTATGTAGAATACTGTTGTTTTTTAAATGAAATCGAAAATTACACGGAACCAACTGTAGTACAGAGATAACAGTAATCCACAGTAGCAAGAAAGTTTATACTTGATCACTCGTAACAGAGTTATTGTACTGCTTTGTTAAATGTAATTATTATTTATCGTAATATATGTATATCAGTTATTTGTATGTTAATGTAGTGTATAGGTGATTTAGTAAATGTCTAGATATTGTCAATATAATCACGTATTTAGATGCATAATATTATTATTACATATTAAAGAAAAGATGTATTTACTTAAACAAAAACGAGTGTTATTGTAAGTAGGTGTTTGTACGGTCCTATGTATGTAAGTGTTTTATGTAACTGGAGTCATAAAGAAAGAAACCTTTTGACTTTTAGGGAAGTACGTGACGTGTGAATTTTAATATTTGCCAACCAGATTCATGTTATTTAGATTCCATAATTTTATATGCACCTTCTCAAGTTATTTCACTGGATACAATGATAATAGTAATCACATGTTTTTATTACCTGAATTGTCCATTATAATTATATTAATTAGCCTTCTTTACTTAATAGATGTTATGAAATCAATATTGACTTTTTTATTTATAACCCAAATACCCCGCACTTCAACATTATTGTTTATAAGTATTTTATAGGAGTGAATGATTAAAGAAATTATACTTAGATATAATTAGATGGCCCGGTGAATTCTGTGGCACATTTTTATCTATTCTCAAAATTCACTATTTAAATTACCGATCTATATTAAATTCGCTACCTTTTTAATTTTAAATTTTAAATCTAGTAAAAATTATTGACAATTATCTACATATTGACATAAACGCACGGAATGAATAACAGTTATGCATGATGGCGCAACCAGTGATACCAATCGGTCGAAATTTTTACTGCGAACCTATTTTAAAATACAAGATTAAAAAAAAAATTAAATCTTGATTCAAACTTAACTACCCTAACTGAGGGTCAACGCCGTCTCCACAATTGTTTTTTCAGACCATTAAACTGTTATACAAGTTGAGAATTGATATAATTTCTATATTCTCTCTTATTCTCTATTCTATATACTCCTGCTATTTTGCGTTATGGAGTTTCTTAGACCAAATCGATACTTCACTATCTAAACCTTGTCACAGTTCTAAAAGTACCTACTTAACTACTTAAAAAAACATTCTTCCGTTTGCATTTGAAGAGTTCTGTGGTGTACCTGCCTATAGTCAAAATCCATTGTTAGGCATTAATTTGCTTTTCCTTGTTCCAATAAAAAAGAAGAAAGAAAAAAAGGTTCTAATAAATTGTCTTAACTTTGCCATGTTTGTTTAGTGTGTTAGTTTTTTCTTCTAAAATAAATTGGGCGGTTACACACTGTATTGACATTCAGAGCATACTAAACTATTTAAAAAATGTTCATACTCGCTAACACAATCCATAAATCCTTTAATATGTTTACTGGTGAATAGATGCACGATGTTGCTGAAACCTGTGCAATTTGACCATTGGGCATCTGGTGCCATAAGTATACCCACCACCTTCCCACGGCATATTAGTGGTGCGCCGTACATTCCCTGTCGTAAAACAAAGATTTAATTAAATAAATTTACTTATGAGCTTCATACTAGTAAATATAATGTACCTAAAGTAGGTATTAATGTCTTATGGCATTTTGATTTGAGGAAATGCTTCCGCTATCGATACTACTTTTATTCTACTATGAGTTGTAGGGAATGGCTTAGCGAAAAATTTAAAAGACAAATATAATAATATGTGCATATATAGTATGTATTGTATGTTCGCAAAAATAAACACAATTTACTAACTCATTGGGATTTAGGTACGTGGTCTAACCTGTGTTTCTAATAGAACCTACTAAAAGCTCGCATTGCCTATGTGGAACTCATATCGTAAATTATCGGTCGGACCCCAGTCGTTAATTTATTGGAATATTTGTAAGAATTTAAAAAGAAAAGAATACGTCCCAGTCTGTCAGAAATAAAAATAAAACTGCGAGACAATTGCTGTGCCACTGAATTGAATTGACTGCACAGACGTATTTAAACCCCTTAAATTAACTTTAATATTAAACTGAATTCTTGAATGGATGGCAGCGGGGTGACATTAACTCACCAATTAGCCGTCGCGTGTATATGTACACTTACACTTATACGTGTATATTTACACTTTAAAAACGTTAAATCTAAACGGGAATGAGTAATGTAATTGAGATTGAGATTTTAAGAGTGCTTAAGAGAGCTCTTTTTCGTCTACTTTTTTTTTATCTAGCCAGCCATAGCCAAATATCTTTTAAAGCTCAGATTCTGTATCAAATCATACAATTTGTGTTTCGACTTTAATTAAATGTATGTATATAAATATCTATGAAAAAAAAAGTGTTAAATTTCAAAGTGAAATAATCAACTTTGTAAGCGATGATCTTATTATGTTCATGCCCATATTTATCTTATTATTTGCCTTGAATTTTTTATATTGTATAAAAAGAAAACTTAAGATAAGGTATAGAGAATGATAATTTTTCTTCTTAATATTTTTATTAGTATTATATACTTACATGGCATGGCTGAGCAGTGTGATCAGGCTGAAAAATGACATTAGATAATAATAACAAAACTCAATTAGTACCTACTTTATGCGGTACTTAAACATAATACAATTAAAATGAAACCAGACAGGCATTAATAATACCTTGGGACAGCGCACACACGCCCATCTCAACCCAAATTAGACAGAGTTTTAAAGAACGTACTTATATTAATAACTTTACATGCAGACATAAAACAATCATTCGTGCTCATCACACAAATATTTGTCCTGGGTGAGAATAGAACTCACGAACCCCGGCTTAGCAATCAGAGTCACTAACCACTAAACCAAGACGTATCTATTAAAATATGTCTTACGGCTCTCACGCATAAACAGGAAGATTTATCAAAATGACCATAGTATCCAATGTTGACTAGAGCTTTCTGAAACTTTATTGACAACGTGTCACACCATAAGTGCATTTTCTCGATGTTCAAAAACTGCACTCGTCCATTTCTTTGCAACAGGAATCTTTGAATCGGATATATCTTGTCCTACAACATGTAAACGGTTAGAATCAAAAACGTTGATAAAATTACACAAACAATCATAATAAAATACAGTTACATGTAGGTGAGATACATGCATTAATTACACACAAGGTATTAGGGTTCACATTGCAAGGTATGCACCGCTGCAAAACTGGCAAGTTTTTGTTTCATTTAATTTGCCTGCTACAAAATTAATTAGTTTTGCACTTATTACCACTTGTTTTTTGATTTTATACTGTAGGTACATGGTGTGTTTTTAAAAGTGTCGAAGTTTATGTAAGTCAAATTTTAATGCACTTGCAAAATTTGAACTAACAAAACACACACACTTAAGTAGGTACATAACAATGTAACCTGAATAAAAAACTTCTAAAATTACATCGACTTCTCAGATTAGAGCGTCATACCAAGGTAAACTCAATCAAAGCTTTATTATTTCTACAAGATAAGTCGACCGAATATTTTGTAAGATAGTAAACGTTACCTACAGGTAAATAATATAGTAAAAAGTATGTATTGCAGTTATTGGACTTGACACGGATATTTTAATTACGTTTCTTTAAGAGTAATATTCAGGCTATCCTGTGACATGGATTGGCTGTTTTATATTTCTACAATATTCAGTTTTGCTTTTTCAGTCTGCTACGATATCCATGTACCTACCAACAATTGGCGCACAGATATTTTATACAGCGATATATCTAGGTTTTAAAATTATTTTACCCCTTTATAAAAGAAATGCCAGCCTGGCATCAAGCATTCCTCATGCAGACTTAAACTTTCTTGGCCTTTGTAGTCAATTTCGATAGCTCTCAGTGGCGTCTCTGCTAATATATCAGGCACCTTCCGTTTCAATATAAGAATTGCAGGTGATTTTTGTATATAGTAACCGCGCGTAGAAGTTACGTTCGTCACTGAAATATTAAAATTTTCATGAAATATAGAGTATCATCACGTATTCAGCCAGCATGTGGGTTGTTTGATAGGATTTCGTTTAATTAAACTACTGGTGTCATTATTGTAATTTTGAAAATAGGCGACTAATCTGTTTCAATCTTTTTTGCGTCTAACTTTTAGCTAACGAATTTTTAATAATAAAGATTTTGAAGTAGCTTACCTATATTACCTAATTACCGAGTAAGGTTAACATTTATTTATATTATAACTTAATGGGTCACAGGGACGTTCATAAAGAAATTGAAGGAGCGTAGAAGACTTCCTCTTGTATGAAAAGAAAGAAAATTATACTCGGTACACATAAAAAAAGATATTAACATGATCACTTACTTTTCGGCAAAAGAATTTTTGTGACCTGAACTCTTATACCTCTCCGCGGGTGTCTGTAAGCAGTGGCAGTGACGACGTTTATTGGTCGAGTGTCGTGCACCAGCAAGGTTGGACCGGTGACGCAAACTGCGGCTGTGAGAACCATAGTGCGGGAAACGAGCGTGCCAGTACACAAACCGCGGTATCTTGATGTGTAATATACCTAGACATGAAATTAAATGCATTTTTAGATTTTTTAGCGATATGATATGAGTGTGACATCATTATCTCAAGTATGTGGTAGACTCAAGTGATCTTGGCAGACTACGTGTGGTCGTCCATTTCTGCCATTAAGCAATTATTCCGTTTCGGTCAGAAAGGCGTGGAAGCCGACTCACTTTATATCTTTATATCTCAGGAATAATAATGACAATACAACTTCATCTCGATATCAGATTGGTAGTAATTATTTAATTTTGAGGTATGACGTGGATTTCTATAGGCTGTTTTATATGGGTATAGGCTGTTAGTGTCTAGTGTTTTGTTATCATACCTAGTATTTATTTTTCTTTTATATTGTTACGCTCAGGAAACTGGTTCCAATACGGGTTGCAAAAGGGTTCCGATAAAATGTCAGTAATGATGGACGATAACTTTATTAGATGTTTTATATAGATACTTACTAAAACATAGCAACGCTTAAATAGAATTTATTGAAATGAAATGAAATGAAAATGAAATGAAATATATTTATTTGTAAAAATGTGGTTACCTAAGTTGACAGTTTAACAATAATAATCAGTTTTTCACATTTGCCATATTATGGCGTACAAATAACAATGGAAAATCTCTTATTTAAAATCTTTATCATCTCATATTTATTAATAATTTATACAATTTAAAAAAAATTTATTAATATAATTCAAAAATGTCAATAATTAATAGAAAATGTCAAAATGTAAATAATTAAAATTAAATTAATAGGTCATGTCACATTAATAAATTCCTTCAATGAATAAAAGCATTTGTTAATTAACCATTTACGTAACTCTATTTTAAATTTTGTAGATGTCAAATTTTTAATGTCATTTGGTAATCTGTTATATATTTTAATAGACATATGCATCGAGTTCCTAGAACGCAGTGCTGTTCGGGAAGGCGGCACACAGAGTCTATCAGGATATCTGGATGCAAAGTAGCAGTTATCTCTCTTTTGCTTAAAAAGCTGTGTATGGGTTTTTACAAAATTGCAGGCTTCATATATATACATACTTGTCAGTGTCAATAATTTAAGTTTTTTAAATAGAGGCTTGCAACTAGTCTCAGTGCCTACATTACACATTGCTCGTATACATCGCTTTTGGGCTATGAACGCTTTATTAACATCCACCGAATTTCCCCATATAAGTATACCATATCGTAGATTAGAAGCTACATAACCGTGGTAGGCTTTTAGCGCTGTAGACAAACTGCTAACTTTAGGGAGACGCCATAACGGATAAATGAAACGACTAATTTTTGTACATAATTTTGCAATATGGTCTTTCCAGGTTAGATGGCGGTCTATATTAATACCTAGAAATTTTATGTTATCAACTCCTTCAATTTTTTGACTCCCATATTGCACGTTTAAATTTAGCTTTGTTGATCCCCTGGTACCAAATTGAACGTATTTTGTTTTATTAACGTTTATTTTAAGATTATTATCTTTAAGCCATAATACTATTTTGTCAATCGTATGATTTATTAAATTATTATAATTGTCAGAAGAATTATTGTGAGCAATTACAGCTATATCATCCGCAAATAAGGAGTATTGCTGATCAGTTATTTTAACTATGTCATTAATGTAAATAATAAACAAAAGTGGTCCTAAAATACTTCCTTGGGGGACGCCAACATTATTATATTTAATATGAGATTTGGATATTTCTTCTTCACCACTAATTGGATTAATACAGTTTATTTCCACATATTGCTTCCGTTCATTTAGGTAACTTTCAAGCCATTCTAGTGGTCTACCGCGAATGCCATACCGTTCACATTTCCAGAGCAACAACTTGTGAGGGACAAAATCAAAAGCTTTGCTCATATCAAAGAAAATTCCAGTCGTAATACGCTTTTTGTCTAAGTTTTCCAGAATCCCCCCCACTAATTTAAAAGCCGCTAACGTAGTCGACTTATTCTTACGAAAGCCATTTTGGTCTGCAGTAAGAATATTATATTTATCTAAAAAATTTATAATTCGTACTTGCATGGCTTTTTCAAAAATTTTTTCAAATATTGATACGAGAGCAATCGGTCGGTAATTAGTCATATCGGTCCTTTCATCCTTTTTATAAATTGGTTTAATAATAGACATCTTAAGTATTTCAGGAAATACACCTGTATTAAAGGAGATATTAATAATATGACTTAAGATCGGTGATATAAATTTTGAACTAATTTTTATTATTTTAGTTGAAATACTATCAAAACCAACAGATGTCGTATTATTCAGACTCATTATAATGTTATATATCTCTTGAGTAGTAGTAGGACTCAGAAATAAAGAATTAGTATTAAAATCTATTTTATGATTATATATGTCATTAGTAATAATATATTCAGATGTCAAATTGATAAAATATTCGTTAAAATGATTCGCTATGTCAACAGGATCTCTAATACATACATTATTATAGATAATTTCATTTATATATTGATTTTTAGTATTTGTTGTAGTATTTTCTTTTATTATGTTCCAGGCCGCAAGACACTTATTTTTTGTACGGTTCATATAATTTTGATTTTTTATTTTATGTGACAAAAACATGCACTTTTTAAATATTTTTAAATATTTTATATACTTTACTTTAAGTCCAGAATTTTTCATTTTGTAATACTCAAAGCGTAATCGTCTCTTATGTTTTGCTGAAATTTTTAAACCTTTCGTAATCCAGGAGGCCTTGTCAGTTGCTTTTTGTATTTTTTTACGTAAGACAGGAAAGCAAAGATAATAGAATAATGTGTAAAGTTCATGGAATTTAATAAAAGCTTTATTTAAATTTGTTTCATCACGTACTTCATTCCATGATAATTGACTGAGGCAGTTGTAGAATTTAATAATATTATCTTTATGAAAATCTCTACTTTTAATGAATTGAGCTTTTGGTCTCAATTTTTGTTTGGTTACTGGAGCTAGTAAAAGCTGACCAGTGTTGTGGTCTGATAAATTAAGATGTAGAAGTTCACTTGTTGCTTCAGGAATATTGCTCAATATCTGGTCAAGGCAAGCATTGCCCCTTGTAGGGCTTTTTATGTGTACATTAAAGTTATATGCTTCAGTTAAATTATAAAATTGAGAAGTAACGTTGTTGTCTTTTAACAGGTCAATGTTAAAGTCTCCCGTTACAACAATTTTATGATTAATTTTGTGGCGAAGACAAGTAAGCAGTCTTTCTAATTTATCAAGAAATATAAGTGGATTACTATTAGGTGTCCTATAAATGCATATGATAATTACCTTAATATAACATAGTTCTATGCCACAAACCTCGAACACTAGTTCTTGACTTAGGTCTGTAGGAAGTGCAACTTTTTTGTATGGTATCCTCTCTCTACACAAAATACAAACGCCCCCTCGTCTCTGTATCAATCTAGAGAAACTATCAGCTAAAATGAAGTCGTTTAATTTTAAATTTGTTTCCTCCCCTCGTTTAATAAAAGTTTCACTCATACAGACTACATCTATGTATTTATTTTTGTCTTGTAGGCTTTGTAATATGATTTCTAATGTGTCTTTTTTACTTAAAAACCCCGCAATGTTCTGGTGTAATACTAATAATTTATTACTTGAATTTTCATTAGTCACGAAAAAATGTTTGGCGAGCTGATTTATTGGTGGTGATTGTAGACATAGTTTCATTAACTTTGGTTTGATAATAGTCTAAAATTGTTTTTTGTTTGAGTACCGGTTTAGATAGCTTTTTTAGTTTTAGAGTTGTTTGAGGTAGTTGCAAGCGAGCTTTTAATTTTTTTAGATCCAAGTATGAACTGTTATAGTCTATACAGTCTATACAATAATTTATTTTATTACAAATATCAGTCAAATAGTTCGTATAATATGGACTATTTTCTACAAAATGGCAATTTTTATAGCTATTACATAATACGCGCAGGCTTCTGTTTAAGGGCTTCTCATTGAGGTGTATATTTTGGGTTACATTTAAAACAAGGACTGAACAGTTCTGGAGTCTCTTCAGTGCAGCACTTAATTCAGAAGTGATTTTCACAGGATTTGTATCATTTTCACCAATGCAGATTATAATTTTGTCAGATTCTTGTGGGGTTTGCAGATCAGTGTAACAACTCTTTAAAACCTCTTCCGTATCTGCGAACGGTTTCGTAAATGAAGATATCATATACTTTTTATATTTAGAGTGTACTCTCGATTTTAATAAAGCCGATGCTAAGCCTGAGTTCTGTTGTGTCCCATATATACATATTTTATTAGTATTGTTGTTGAGGTTAGAAGTTTTTTCGGAAATTTCGTGAAAAATTGTATTTTTTGTTGGTGAAGTCTGCGAGCCCGTACTCACTAGATTTGAGTCATAAGTGGTATCTTTATCTGTTTTTATTCGTTTTGTCAATGGGCTACTTTGATTAGACTTTTGGACTGAGCATGTACTAGTCATCGGTTTTTTTTTCTGTTTCTTAATAGAAGTTGGTAGTGTATTGATTTCCGAAAGAGATTTAATTTTTAGCTCTTGGTGAGAGATTTTTTTGAGTAAATCGTTTTTTTCCCCCATGAGATTTTCAATTTCCAAATGGGCACTTTTCAGTTGTATGCTTAATTCTTCGATTTTTTGTTTTAAGTCATCTACGTCTTCATGCATTCTCGTGGATAGATCTGGCAAGCTTCGTCTGAGACTGAGATTGGAATCAATCGATATAAAGGAGGTGTCTTCATTATCGGAGTGCGAGTAAACTAAAATTTCTTCAGTTTGTATAGGTCCTTTTCTTTTCCGTTGTGTTATATTTTCATTAGAACACTTGGAAATGTTATGAGAAGAGCTGCATGCAACAGGACTAATAGTTGTCTTTTGTGCAATGGTCAGTTTTTTTTTAACTATATTTTGACAATCTGAGCATTTCCATTTTGTTTGTTGATCTTTCGTCATTGTTTCATATTGTTTGGTAGTTACTGACGCACAATCTAAATCCATTGTAAATTTACAGCTGTTGCACTTCAAGTATAATTTATTTGTCACGGAAGATTTACATTTCTTACACGCAACAGGTGGTTTGATTTTGTTCTTCATCGTTAACATAGTTCTAATATGGATTATCTGAGTATCGTAGCGACATCTATCCAATATTTTATCACTTATGATTGTTATCTTATAGTATCATAGAAGACAGTTATTGCCCTTATCGGGAGATGGCGCTAATTGTGTTAGATCTAAAGTCGTTTTGATGGCCGTAATGAGTAATGACTTTTACTGCGTAGTATGTCTGATGTCCGTTAGATGACACTAGCTCCACTATCTATTATTTTGCTGTATCAAACGGTCGGTTATGAATTTATTTGTTATTTGTTTTAATTCACGCGTAAATAACGTTTATGCACTGTGATATTTTTATAAAATTTTGTTCAAATTACACTTTACACACCACTTAAAGTACTAAACTTATTGTTTTGATTAGTTATACACTCAAAGTAGTTGTACACAGATCAAGTCTGCAATATTTAAAATTGTCGCTTTATTTGAACACTGTTCACAGAGATAACACTTTCACTGACTTATTACAGCTTGATGAATATTTGAGATACAAAAGATGTTAATTTTTGTAACTATTTCTAATTTTGCGAAATATATAACTGTGAGTTTGTTTACTACCGTGCGCCACCTAGCGGAGAACTGGACTTCCGAGAGAAACTTCCGAGGCAAGAAAAAGTCCTCGACAGTCAGTTGAGTTTAATCATCTTACGTTCGTTAGCTCTCCAACTTGAGACTGAGTTTTTGTAGTTCGAGTTTCTGCAACGAACATTCAAAACTCTCATTTAGTTGAAACTTCGTTAAAAATAGGAACATTATGCGTGGTAAGTATAGCTTTTTATGCTTTGTTGCAGTAAACACTCGTTGCAGGAAACAATTTTCATTTTAACGAATCAAATGGTATCCTATAGAATAAAATACAGAAAGAACAGATTTACATTTAATTTTTTAAATTAAATGAAAATCACAATTTAAATATTGGTATAAACTGCCTCTACAACGTACACTGAAAACAAAACAAAGAAAATTCTAAAACATTCCATCTCAGCGCAACAAAGTACATTTATCTATCAACATAAAACGTATTAAGTTCAAGACACAGGCAAGGAGGCCGCGTATCCGCTTCGCACGTGCGAGCACACGAGCCCGACCATAATAAATGATTCCTTTGCACCTATCCGGTACAACCGCGGCAATTTTCCACTTCACGTCAACGATAGTCTAATACAGGCTACAATATTACGTATACAATTTAAGAGTAAAATAAATCGTGAGAAAACTGGTGTAATTGTTCCGTGTCGAGCTAATCGTTCTATGAGAAAAGGTTCCTGGCATGAGAAACAAACTGCTACATTCTAACAAATATAATAGCCGCCGCTTGGATAAGTACCACCGCCACACCCAATTCCACCATGAAACAATTTAATGTATTTCGCACGAACGATGGGGTTGCTAGAGTACACTAAACGTATTTACGCCTCGTAAAGGCTACCATCTTAGTCCTCAGAAGTAGCAACGCATCTATTTACGATCTCAGCTAGAACTGCAGTACTCTCTGTGGTTGAGTATTGTTATCTATGGATAGCAGACACCACCTTAATACAGGCGGCATGTTTTTTCCTATAAATACGAAAAAATTTTCACCACGAACGGTCAGCTTTCAACTTCTGACCGTGACCCGATTCATGCAAGCTTACACAAGATTAACAAAGCATCAACGAGTGCTTATACATTATTTTAAAATACTTGCTTACTTCTGTATTGTATATCTACGTTTGTATATCTACATATGTACGTGTTGCAGAGAAGCCCTTAACATCATGTGACCTTCATTATTTCCTACTCGAAACCTACTTTATTTTATGAGCATTAGTTAATGAATAGTAATAAATCTATAATTCTATTTCAACAGTACAACCATCTAACAACAATTACAAGAGTATAAAACAATAATTCACCGAATTCAAACGTCGTTTTAGAGAATTTGACAATGGCAATAGGCCTCACCTAGTTAAGTGTTGGCGACTGAATGATTGCTACTTGGAACAGCAATTGGGCTGAGAACGTTGATAAGAACAGTAGAATAGGTTTTACAATGCACAGATAATAAACACCCAGTGTCTAGAATAATCTGATTGTCGAACTAACTCAATGAACCATGTATCTTTGCTTTGGAATAAATATATTTTAACTAATTTATATGGTACAAAGTAATATTAATTAGGAGTTGTATGAAATGTGATTAAATAAAATAATAAAAATTTAGCTACTTTCGCACAGGGCAGAACCAAAATTACGTGTAATGTGATGAATCTCTAGCATTTATTTTACACACACGCACACGCACACGAAATTATATTTAAAAGCCTACACAACACAAAACCAAAAGTTTATAATACTTTCCATAATCATTAAAAGAAAATTGCTCGCTCGCTACACGCATTAAACTACGAGGGATTGGAACTGAACAAAAAAGCCATTTTAAAATCGATACTAACTGCTGGTCACGGCACGGACAAAGAATGGTAATCGATTTCCAATCGACGATAGTACATAGAGAGCCAGTAAAGTGCCGAGGAAATAGATGGCTATCAGTATACTTCCAAGTGAGAACTGTGGACATAATTATGTTGTGTAATCTACTATCATTGTTTATTGCACATTAACCTATTCTGTCAGATTCTGTTATGAATGTACTTAATGCGTCTTCAATTTCAAATGTATTTTAATTGTATCACTTACTGTACTACAGCCTAGTGGTTGAAATTCGGCCTACAATTTCGGTAGGTCCGGGTTGGATCCCCGAACGCACCTCTTCATCATCAACCCATCATAGTCCCACTGTTGGGCACGGGTCTCCTCTCGAACGAGAAGGATTTAGGCCACAGTCCTCGGCAACGCACCTCTTACTTTTAGTATATTATGAGCGTATTATAAATTATCACTTGCTCCTCGGTGAAGGAAAACTCCGTTAGGAAACCTGCATGCCTGGGAGTTCTCTATAACGGTCTCGAAAGTCATGTGCAATCCACCAACCCGTAATTGGCCAGCGTGGTGGACTATGGCCTAAAATCTTCTCATTTGAGAGGAGACCTGTGCCCAACAATGGGACAATGATGTATGTTATTAACTTCTAAAAGTGTGTGTCTGTGTTTTTATTTGTTTATTATTTAACCGTATTTAAACAAAACTGCATTTATTACTTATATGTAAAATATGTATTTATTACAATACATAAACAATCGTATTCAACCAGAAAAACATAAATATTTTTTATTAGCGTCCAATGATATTTCCTATATATGTAAATAACAATCAGAATGATTGATTTAAGAAACATTTGAGACATGTAACGCCATCTATTGGCAAATGTAGTACAATGATTCTCCATTTTATTTAATCTTGTATGTAATATATACAATTATGTTTGAATATAATTATTATAAACTTTACCTTGTTGATGGCAATCAATTGTGATTGCCATCAACTCTGCGCGCGAAATTCCTAAATAAATATTCAATCAAAGTTCTTGGTAGCTATACGTTTTTTTTTTATGAGCGAAGCTCAGCAAACAGGCAAACGTTTCACCTGATGGGAAGTGATCA
>DWNH01000557.1:0-14475 GCA_018249895.1 Tiana niger
CGAGGCTGAAGGAAAAAGTTAAATTAAAATCGTTTTTATATATAAGTCATGTCTTAAAATACACAGTAACTATGTGTATCTCTCTTATCACGATTCTTAATATATTATTATTTGTAGGTTTTACAATTTTTTTTATTGATTTTTGTAAGTACAATAACTGTGCAATAATAAGTGTTGAAGGTAGGCTCTGCCGACCAGTGGAGTGCCACTCCCATCGAATTGATTTGATTTAAATTATGGGTTAATAAATAAAGTATTAATATTTGGTTATATGTTTAGGTATATGTACACACTTAATTTGTAAGTTTATATCATATCTTCTCTCCATTCCCAGGTCTGCTAGAAGAGATTTCTTTATAATGTGTTGTGTCTGTACAAAATAATATATTTAATCAATTTACTTCTTTCCTGTTGTTTGACTTTCGCTTGAGCTCTATGTAACTCACGACTCCACGCAGAAGTCTCAGAAAGGCCCTGATCGCCACACAACTTTACTATTAGCTTCAAACCTGTTGAAAAAAATATTTTTTAGAAATTTAACTGAAAACCATAAGAAGTTTAATCGTAAAAATAATGACGCTTCACACTTATAGCCACTAGGATTTTTGGATCCTGTATTGTAGACACACACAAAGACAATTACACAAACACCCAAACCTAGAACAGAAATCTAAATTCATCATTCAAACTTCTGCCCCGCCGGGAATCGAACCCAGGAGCCTTCGTATGGTGAACCGGCATGGTAACCACTACACCACACGGGTCGTCAAATAATAATATATACAAATAAAACCATAACATTTTCCCCTTTATTGCAATATTATTGTAGTAATACTTACACTGTACATTATCCGGGAAGCGCGAGTTGAGCTTCTTATACAAAGCTAGAGCTTCCTGGTAGCGACCGCTAGCTCGCAGGCAGCCGCCCATTAGAAGGCCCCATTGTGGCTGTTCAACAGTAACATTTGAATTTTATTGCTATTTGGGAATTACCCCGTATAACGCCGTGGCTTGTGTCCGTAGGAACAGATAAACGAACGTTAAAAAAAGTACGAATAGATAATTGGTGGTCGCTATTGGAGGACCAATTGGTTGTTGGTGAATATGGGCGTGCGGTGACCAGCTTCTAGGTAGACTAACGCGATTGGTGAGGTACCATTGCCACACCCAATTACACTACGAAATAATATTATTGTGTAGTTGGACAGAAAGATGTGGTTGCCGGCAACAATTAAAGTTGAGACGACCACCACATCAGGAATCTTTATACAGCCTCATGGAGGAGTTTAGTAGTAGTTGCATTGCAGCTACATATCGGATAGTAATTCAGTATCCGGCCGGATTATGGATAGTAAAAAAATTCAAATAATTGTCATTATTTTACACAAGGCAAATTATACCACAATGGGTTATAAACATCCTTTGTTTATTTATATAATTGCCCGCCAAAAATGTTGGTTTTATTAATTAGTTTAGTACTCAAAATTAACAAATGGCAAATTGTAGTGAATGAATACCAAATTTTCCGCATTTGTTGGTAAGAGGCGACTCCACGTGATTTCCTATACAAGACCAGCTTCTGAAAATAGCCTTTCGCTGTAAACGCTACTGCCAGGTGCAGAAAGATAAAATCTATATACGATAAAGGGCCGAATATCCGGCGTTCCGGCCTCATAGCTTACCGAATATCCGGTATCCGGCCAAACCACTATCCGTTTCATCTCTAGTTAATAGCATGTATGTGTCCAAGGGTAGTCTGGTGCTTGTTAAACAAATAAAGACTGACATTATGCGGTTGCAGGCGCGCGGCGCGGCCGTACAGCGGCAGCGCGGCGGCGGGCGGCGCGTCGCTCGCCAGCCACTGCAGCGCCGCCGCCTCGCACGGCCACACCGCCTCCACCTGTGCAAAGACAATGACAAAATTATTTATTTGTATAAATACAGTTAGGTACAAAGGTGGTGTATAAACATTTAGTTCAGACGATATTTACCTTCTCAGGTGTATAAAATATAGTAATACTTAATAGCTATACTAGATTTTAATAAAATTAGACTAATTAAGTACAGAGCAGCCCCATATTACTTAATATTTGTAAAAAATACGTTTATACCCACTGTGTGCTCGAATAAAGTATTAATAAATGAATTAAATGTGATTCAAGTTTAAAAATCCACACTTGAACCGCAATTCAATTAAAATCAATAATGCAGCTAAAGTAAACATGTTTAACACTCATTCCTGTAAAATTAGCTTCACAAACATACGATTATATACATAGGAGCCATCGATTTGCTGTATACGACAGCCAAACACAATCGTTGTAAGATCAATAATGTATGAGAGTGAAGTAAGACCATTAGTGCGAGGGCAGTGTCGGCTCACGTCTTGGTAGTGGTGCTTGGCGGCTAGCGCGTCACCCAGCTCGGCGTGCAGCTGCGCCAGCGCGCACGACACGCCCGCGTCCCAGCTGCCGATCATGCTGTACCTGTGCGAGGACATTCAAAAGTAGTAAATGAGAATGTTGAACGATTATTGAGATCGATAAACATTGGCATTGATATCTATCTGTACTGAGATCCGATCTCAATAGTAGCATAGTCCATTCTGAGATCTCGTGCTTTGCTACTCTATACACAGTAAGCACAGTGTTTTATAAGGTAGTGTCAGTACCAATGGTCGGCGGCAGCGGGCGCGGCGGCGTCGGCGGGGTCGGCGGCGCGGCGGTGGGCGAGGCGCGCCAAGCCGGCGGCGGCCAGCGCGCGCAACGTGGCGCCCGCGCCCGCCGCGCCGCGCACACGCTGCCAGCGCGCCTCCGCGCCGCTCTCCGCTCCACTCGCCTCCAGCACCAACGCTGCATAGCATCGAATAACACATATAGTATGATTGCTTGCCTATACTATTCTATATTAGAAATAATACGAACGAGCTCGTCCAATCATCCTCAAAAATCTAACTAAAATCACATAAACAACCCGTAAAGATTGGCCCAGTATAGACTTAAACTTTACGTTCTAGGACGGATAGTCCAGGTTTAATATAAGCCCTCACAATTTTTTTTACAAGTTTTGTGCACATTGTAATATAACCATCACTTTCTTTTCAATATTCATTTATGATTAGACTCGGGGCTAGACTTTTCTAGAACGCTCAAGAATTATCGCGGTTGCGCGTAACAGTTGGTATGTTCGTTTTTACCAAGGTCATGCATGGCAATGAGGTCGGCAGGGTCGAGATGCGTGGCGGCGGTGAGGTGCTCGGTGAGGTGCGCAGTAAGTGGAGGTGCGAGGTCGGGCGGCGCGGCGGAGCGCTGGCCGCCGCGGGCCGTCAGCGCCGCCAGCGCTGACGTCACACGCGCCGCGCACCCGTACGGATCGTCGCGACTCGCCGCTTCGCTCAGCGATTGCGCCTCCGACCACTTGCCCAGCTGACGGATAAACAATTGTTCATATTGTTTGAAGTATATGTACATAGCATGTAAAATTTTTGGTAATGCGTAGTCACTTCAGTCCATACACATTCAACCTCAAGCAGTACTATAGCAGTATAACTATATATAACAGTACTTGCCTATGAAGCAAGCGATTAATAGCCGCTTATTCATTTAGAAACTGCTTTTATATAATTCTTTATTTATTACTATTCTATAACATTCATGGTCAACGTCAATCGAAAATCTATTTTCAACGTCAAGGGCTGTTTTGAAATCATATTTTAAATACATTTTTCATTTTATTTACACAGGTATGTATATAATTTCTTCGTTCTTAAAATAAGTTTTATCGTTCAATTGGATACTAACAGCATAAGCAACAAAAGCAGCGTCAGCATTGGCCTCCGCCCGCAGCACTCGATCGTTGGGATGCGCCCGGGCGACGGCCTTGAGTCGCTGCAGCACGCGCGCGGCTTGCGGTGCCGCAGCCGCCCCCGCCGCTCCCCGCAACGCCGCCAGCGCGCTGCCCAGTTCCAGCCGCGCGCCCGCGCCTCCGCCCGAGTACCCGCGCAGCGCTTCCACACACCACGAAGCCGCGCTTCGAAGTAAAATATTATTTTTTTAATTAATGCCATTTATTAATTACTAACAAAAAAAATTTGAGACAAGTATTTCTCGTATAACATTTTTTTATTTGGTGCTTCATATTTACACAAATAAAATTTGCTTGACTGTTACAATTTATTTAGGGGACAAATAAAAACAATCTGCTGCAATAACAAGTACATATGTAATTAAATTTAGAATACGAAGTTCTGTTCAAGATCTGTAGAGTTCACGTGAAAATGTGACTAGTGAACTAGTCGAGCGAGAATCGGGTTAAGAGCCTGATTTTCAATACCGTACTAAATTTCCTTCCTGACTAAAGAAATATGTATAACTATCTTTTCAAAAAGTGTCATTGCCAAGGCAAACTGAAAAATACAGAAACCTTTCAAAGACATACAGGTGATCAACAGCAACTGCTATTTAATTTCCTATTTCACAGCAAAAAATCAAAGTATCTATGTACGTAATTTGTAATTAAGTGAATATCAAAGAAGCCCGTTACCCGTGCTCGTCGTCCCGTGCGGAGGCGCGGGGGCGCATGAGCGCGGCGGCGGCCAGCGCCAGGCAGCGCTCGGCGTGCGCGGCGGCGCGCCGCGACCATCGCGACAGCCGGTCGCCGCGCGCCACGTCGCGCACCACGCACTCATACGCGTCGTTTTCCTCAAATATGGCCGTGGTAAGCCGTACGATCAATATTTTATTATTATTTATCAATAAATTATTATTAACCAATGTGTGACTTGTAGAGAAATTGATATTTTTATCTTTTTGTTGGTAGGAAAGAGAGTAATATTTAATGCAATAGTTACTCGGTACACTTTTAAATAGTTACGATTAATACATGCCGACATAATTAGCCACCCATAATCCTGTGTTGTAAGTAACTGGCTTTTACCTAAAAAGTAAAAAAATATCCTTACCTATGTACAAGTTTAATCAATAACAACTATGTTATTCTTATCTATAAAGATTAGGTATATGTAAGGTGAAATCATCTTATTTTTCTAGAATTTATGCCTAAAATAGTTTCCAGAAGAGTAATCAGAGCTGCTTAGTGCTTATCAAAATATGTTCTAAACAAAACAGATAACATACATCGTCAATAGCGATATCTTGGTGATACGTGGGTGGTTCGACATCTAGCATTGCGTGGAAAGCTGCTTTACCCCCTTCTGCGTCATTCAGTGCCACGGAACATAACACCAGATGCAGTCCTAAATCATAAAAAAATCTCTTCAATAAATAGAATAAGAACGAAACATTCATTATTTAAAACTAAAAACGAATTTTAATGTTTTTATTGCAGACATTTTTGAACTCTAAACATGAAACGGACACTTCACGAGTGACCATGTTTAAAGTTAGAACAATTAGGTACGAAAAGTAAGATATATTTAGGTTACTTTACTCCTTTAATACCTGTTTGAAAATCTCCTTGTTCATGCATTATGTGCTGGAAGTTTGTAACTGCATCCCTAAACTTTCCCATCCGCACGAGAAGTAAGCCTATGTTGTGCATCACTTTCATTCTAAAATAAAATAACATGGTTTTTAATATGACCTATATTCTAAAGGCAACCTTCCTGTTATAGTCTGGATTTACTTACTGAAAATTCTAAGTAATATACCGAACATTAAAATATACATATTTGAAAACCCTAACGCTAATGACTAATTTCTAGTTTCTCCCGTTAATATTCTGAAACTTATTTATCCTATAATGTAGTAGATTAAACCTTGGACAGAATTATGCCATTTAATTCCAGACAAAAATATGTACTAGAAAATTGAGCATTACAATTTATTAGTCATATTTACCTCAGATCCTTTTCAGCCGTGGGAGTTTGATCCAACGCCATCCTATAAAGTTTCAGTGCCTTTGGATGTTCACCCATTTTAAAATATATATTTCCCATATTCACCTAAATACTTGGACAGAATAATTAATTAAAGAAAATATATCTATTAACTAATGTTTCTATGAAAAATATACTTTACCTTGAGACGATTAGCATGCGGAAATAATTTATTTCTCGTAAGTAGCTGGTATGTATTTAAAGCTTCCGTATACATTTCATTTTGGGCATACTGCCCCGCCAAATTACACAATACCTACAAAATCAAAGGTCACATCAAATGTTGGATCATAATCCTACAAAATCAATTGTTGGGTGTAAAGCGGATAATCATTGCTATAGTTAGAAGTTAGAAATATGAAATATGACATTAAAATTTCGCTATAAAAGAAATTTCAAAAAAGTTTAACCCCTACAGGGAAAAGTTTTTAAATCTTTGCAGTTAGAAATTGCTTGAATTTTCAACTTACATCTCAGCTTTGTACTTACAGCAAAAGTAAGGTCCAAATTATGCGAATCCCCGAGATTCGCCTGTTCTTGCATCCGTATGAGCTGCCTCTCTAACGCCGATGCTTCCTGGGCTTTTGCCAGAGCCTATATTATAAATTTCAAATTACATCAATTTCAAATCACAAGTTAAACAAAACCGTCCGTCAGTTTGTTTATTACTTGCCTTGCCCAAATCGTATTCCCTTTTAGTATTGGAATCATCATCATTTTCAAGTCGAGCACTAAGCATACATGACTCTTCAACTAACGCCATTATTTTAGATTCCATTTGCTTTATTCTATCTTCCATACTATAAAAAACAACATTGGTTATGGCCGTGTTATACATGGGCTACCATTCCCACGACAAATCAGAAATATTCTTAACCTGGATGAACATGAACTATGGACATAATTAATAATTATGCATTTGTATCTTTCTTTATATCTTTGTTTGTGTTTTTTATCTTTATATCTTTGGGACAACTCACACACCGTCACCTGATCCCAAACTAGGCAGTGCTATGGTAACCAGACAACAGATAAACATACATAATAAATATTTTTAAATACATACTTAAATACATTACACACATTTTTTTGTTACACCCAGACAGAACAAATATTCATGCTCATAACACAAACATTTGGGTGGGACCAACCTGGGTGGGAATTGAACCCACGACCTACGACCTCTCGTTTAGCAGTTAGCTTCGCTAACGACTAGACCACGAGTCTAGTCATATCTGTATATGTGTGTATCAGTGTATCTGTCAGCATTGAACCAGGGACCTTCAGCATAACGGTTTACCACGCCTTCCGTAAAGCAATTGTCACACTGTTTATAAATGTTACTGTTACATACACTGAGCATACTCAGCCCGTCTCTGGGTACGCTCATGGATATGCGTGTGCTTGGCAGCTCATTTACCTGTCCTCCTTGGAGTCATCCTTCACGGCAGTGTCCCGCGAAGTCGAGGTGTACCCAGCCGCGCGCAGGGCGGTTACAGGCCGCGCCGCCGCTGTGCCCGCGCGGGACACGCTCACAGTCCCCACACGGAATAACTATACCACAATACAATAACTCTACTGCTGACTGTAACTCTTTTTATGTTCTACTGCTAGGTTTTATATGTGGTAGGTTGCCGCCCCGGGAAGAACCACCGCCTCACCCATTTTTATCGTAAAGCAGTTTGTGTTTCGGAAGACTGGTGTGATTGTCGGAGTTCACTAAATACGATGCGATCATGTTAGCCCTCAGAAGTAGCAACGCATCTATTTGCGATCTCAGGTAGGACTATGGTACTGCCCGAAGTTGTAAGTGGATGTTCATGGGTTGCAGTGACCACTTAAAACCAGGTGGCCCGCATGTTCGGTATTCAATGATATACTAATATACTTGTTATAATAATATACTTGTTGGCTCCTAGTAGTAACAATTATGTTTGAAAATAATACTCTTATCAAGGATAAATTAAACAAACAGATTTTACATGCGACTTGGGTCTTGCATGTCAGTATCCTGGTACATAAACGTTGGTATGCTTACCCCGGTCCCTGTGCGACTAGGGAGTCTGCCTATACCAGCGGTTCGTATAGTTTGTTGAAAGGCTTGCTCCTCGCGCAGAGAGCGGGTGTCGAGCGCGGGGGCCACGTCGTTGAACCCACTATATAATTCATCTTCATCGTCAACTGAACCACCTACTCGCGGCTTGGCACCCGAACTCTGGCGGGATACACTGTAACGCGAGCCCAACATAATTGTATTAAGTAGAAAACCTAAAAATAAATACACAACTTAACGATGAAACTGACTACAGTTGTTTGCATGTTGTGACGCGGTTACCATAGAAACGGTTGTCATACGAGTTGACAGCACCATGTTACACGTCACGTCATTAAACCGATCAGCCAAATTGGACTTGTAATATTTTATTTGAATTCTTTTGAAACCTGTGTCCATGGGGGCACAGCTGAGTACTGTGTACAGATTGTGATATGTGAACATCAGATTTGTGCTATTTATTTTGGTTGATTATAAATTAAATATTAAATTATATTTAAACTACTATATTGTAGTTAAAATTATTGTCATGTCATGAATATCTATCAGCCTTTAGTTGTCCACTGCTGGACAAAGGCCTCCCCTAGTTGGCGCCACTCCGTCCGGCCCTGAGCCCTGAATATACTAGTTCGGTACTGTAGGATATAGTTGTAAATCAAAGAATAACAATAATAAAATAATAGCAATAATTTTTCGTCAGTTTTTATTATTTGATCTCTAACTTCTTCACTATCAAGATCCATCTCGACATCGTCACACCAAAAAATTATATTAATTAGGAATATCTAAATCAAACGATTGCAAAATGACATCACAATTTAAATCTTAGTTTATATGCTCTTTATAGAACAGTGCTTTTGGAAGACACTGAATAGTTATGGACTGCTGGGCTCTTATCATTCTTAACTAACATAGACCTACTACAAACTGAATACAGTCTTAAAATAAAAGACAAAGTTCAACAACACTGCCCTCGGAGCCTACTCCTGATTCAATTTGCCATCTGTTTTTTTTTACATTCAAAATATTAGTTATAAAAATAAAGGATTTTCGATTTCTTTAGGTATTATCTATAGAAAGCAATAATGACTTCATGGCACTATGTACAACTGTTGAATATCCTTAGCTGTTCAAGTACATAGCTCAATATAAATTCAATAAAGTTCCTTTAATTTTTTCGTGACCCTAAAAGACTAGTAAGAAATGCAAGTACTCATATTTTGTACATTTTCTCTCCTATTAATAAGATAACACGACATAAAAATTAATAGAAAACTCTTTGGGTTCCTATTAACAGAGATATGACTTAGATGTTAACAGTTACAATAATATTATTACTATGGATATAAATTTAACAAACTCACAGACATGATTATACACACGAATATGATTATCACACACAAATATTATTAAACCAGATCAACATAACCATTGATATATTTATTTACATTGTTCAAGGCCACAGCAAGAAACTAGGCAAAAAAAGAAGGTGTGTAAAATGTGCCCTCGCTTACATTGATTATATTATTAATTTTACAACTGAGATAATTGTACTTGCCAGCAGCCAATATATTTCAAGTATGAATGTATAGTAGTTAACACTCTTTCGCTGGTCTATAACCTAATGGACATAGTTATTTTTTAGCATAAGATTATAAAACTTGATTGTACAACACTAAAGGTTTAATACCTGATGAAAGCTAATATGAAATTGTTGTTGACCTGGTTTTTATTGTTCGTTATAATGTAAGAGGCTTTCATAATACAATCAGAACGTTTTAATATTAGATTAACGAACATTTGAGAAAGATTTTTAACATCAAATTGTTTTGGCTGCATAATATAGGTACATATTATTCAAATAATAAAAATTCTAATTTCTATATCTTTAACAATTCGTAGCCTCTTTATCATATGATATATGTATATTATTTAAGTTTTTTTAGTAATTATTTTTCGAGCATAACGTTACTTAACCCTATAACTTTAAATTCACGCCAATTTAAAAAAAAACCTTTTTAACATTGCAATGGCCCTCTCATATCTTTTTTATATACCTACTACAGAAGTTAATGAGTTTTCTGGTGATGTCTTATACGTTCTGTAATTTATTCTTGTTAGACATCTCTTGTTAGAATATGAACATAAATCACAGTATCTGTAAACTTCATGTAAGCTAATTGTTTTAATGTCAGTCAAAGGATGTAGATATATTTACAAAATGGATGTTCACTTAGTAGGAACTAATGGCGATAATAATTGACACAATTATTAATTATTTTTAATAAGATATAGCGACTATGATGAATCTGTGACTTATGTCCACTTAAATCTCATGTATTATCTGTTCATAAACTGAAATTAGGGTCACTTAATCACATCTTGTCAGCACCAATATGTAAGTGGTGCAATACTATCCACAACTGAAGCACACGGAGTTATTAACAAGTTTAATTCGAAGGCTTATAGTATCGCAGAGCAGGTCTTTTCCTTAAAAACTAATATAAATTGATCATATAACAAATACTTGGATTCCACTCAATGGCGTGTGGTAACAAAATCAATCAAAATATATGTAAAGATTTACTTTAAAGAATAGTACTTTTCGTACTAGACTTTGGGAAAGTTTTTAGGCATTGCTTATGAAGTCAAACGTTGTATGAAATATTTTGCTAAATCATAAAGTACAGACATGATAAGGACTAAAAAAAAATCCTTCACTTACGCGGAACGCAAAATAATTCTTCAATACATAAATTCTTAATAAACAAAACTAATATTAATTATTAAACAATTAATATTAATTTTGTATATTATTTAAGCAGCACTAAACCAGCATGCAGACAAAATCATCAAAGGATAATCTGAAATCTGAGTTCTAAGATGATCCCTAAAATGGCCTTTATTAATTAATGGCCGGCACCACATGGCCATTATTTAGATTTATTATTGACACACACTGAATGCTTAACCAAATGATTTGTCACATGAGCTGCATACACGAACATCACTAACACAAAGTAGAGGGGGGCGCTGCGCGCACATTAGATTTGCGTAGAGAAGCGCGGGCGCGGCAGCTCGAACACGTCGCCGTGCACTGAGCGCGCCAACGCCTTAATGCTCGCTGCGATGTCTTGCGTCTCCTCCTGTTCATTCATTACGTTTCAATTATTCTACAGATTAATCATATTATAAAACTTACATTATTTAATAATTTACAGTCTCTATAATAACTCTCTTTGATGTTATTCAGATTGAAACTAATCATTTGGGAATCAAATATAAATCGAAAACGAGAGAAGATTCTAATCCGAGAAGTAGGTACTCTACTATACACATTATGCGTTGCAATTTATGAGATGGTGAAAAATAAAAGTTAAAGTACATATATGTATGTATTACAGCAACTACTTACATAATCATCCATATCCCTGTCATCAGGGCGTTCTGTCGCCATCTTCGGCATGGCAATAGGAAGTGAACGAGCTATGTCGGTGACCACGCCACGGGGACGAGAGATGTGAATACCTTCGTCGTTACTACCTTCGGCTGTATAAACAAATTAAATCCACATAAGACTTTTTTTAAAGACAAGAAATAGCAAACGAACATGCAGGCCACCTGGTACTAAATTGTGTCTGCAGCCCAGCTGTCTATACATCCATATTCAACCTCAGGCAAAGGCCAGATCGCAAATCGATTGATGAGAGTTAAGATGGTCATCTCGTATTTAGTGCATCGGCAATCACACCCGAAACACAAACTGCTTCGCGGTAGAATCGGTTGTGGCGGTTGTACTTTCCCGGTTGTACAACCAAATACCAGAGTATATAATAATAAACGATCTAGCGTTTATCTAGATTGCAACAACTCATTTATTCGCCTTTATATTTTTATTGTATTTATTGAATGCCTTTGCAAGCAATTTGTAACCTTTGTTGTGTATTCACAATAAATAATGCGCTGTCTTTAACTTTTCACGAAATTATATATAAAATATATATACATATGTATATACAAAAAAGATTATATAAAAATTTACAATATTAGTAATCCAGCAATGTTATATATACAGGCAATTTTATGACAAAGTTAATAGTTAATGCAGTTTAATATCGAAAATTATAAAAAAAATGTTCTGGGTATGAAATACTTTTATAAGGTTTATTGTTTCTAAGGTAATGTCGTTGACTGACGTAACTGGTGCTTGTAACGAAAAATACTTACGATCGGAATCATAATCGTCTGCATCAGAAGCTATATTATTGCGAGAATCCATGCCCTCCAAATCGAATATATCTTCAGCATCTAATGAATCTTCCTCAAGTTGAATTTGTTCACTAGACTGTAAATGTACAAAAAAAAGGACGTATATAATTATTAATACTTATTCTTACATATTTCTGAAACATGATTTTTTATAATTCTTTACATAATAATATTATCTATGGTAGAATTTAAAACATATTTCAACTTTAACTGTAACTGTCATCTGGAGAATAATCATGGAGAACAATAATGCACCTATATTTTTCAAAGATACATAATATGTCCATATTAAAACAAACTATTCTTATATTTCAGTGAGGGAAAATCATTGAAATCTTTACACCTCAAAGTTCTTCATAACATTAAAAGTTACATGAAGTTCATAAACTGTAATGACCATCTGAAACATGACTTAAATCTTACTCATAACTGAGAAATTGTGGCACAGGAATATGTTTTTGTTAATAAAGATAATTACCTGTATAGCATTTTGTGTTATTTTTTTGGCATCTTTTAAAGAAGACAGTCTTCGTCTCTGTAGAGGAGGTAGAAGTGGTGAGGGTGGTCCATTGCCTATGTTTGAATCAGTTCTCCAGCCAGAATTATCAACACTGTTTCTGGCTTTGCTTATAATACTGAAACACAATATTATTAATATTTAATACAAAATAATTCATTGCTTCATTTCAATTATTGTTGCTTTTTATAGATTTTTAAAATATCATGAATTAGGTAAGTCTAAGCTTCTATTTTCTCTGTAATTAGTAAAATTATCAATTGCCATTCATATGCCACAATCCTCTTTATGTCCACTGCAGAACACTATAACTGAGGGTGCCTTGCTTAAATTTTTACATATAAACACATATCATGTTGTACAATGTCAAATAACAATTATTTAATGTTCAGTATTCTCAATGTAAGAACAGTGATAGCCTAGTGGTTGAATTTCGGGCTACCATTCCGGTAGGTCCGGGTTCGATCCCCGCACGCTCCTCTAATTTTTCAATGTTATGTGCATATTATACAATAATTATCACTTGCTCTTCGGTGAAGGAAAACATCGTGATGAAACCTGCATGCCTAAGAGTTAGATGATGGTATAAGATGTGGCAAGTTTCAATCAAAAACATGTTAATTTTTCTTTTTGTATTGTGTTAAGAAAATATAATTCATGATAGACGTTAAACGTAACAGATCCATTGTATATGGAATATCGTAACCGAATATGTTCTTACGCACTTGTTTTATTATTTTTTGACGTCAATAATATCTTTAAGACCTGATCTACCAAATAAATTATTATTATATTTTTCTAGTGGAAAAGTTGACATTGAAAACGATAGGCTAAATAATATCGGTAACGCCATCTATTAGCGGAATTTCCGCAATCATTACTGTTTTATTTTATGTAATTTGATGTATTTGTAACGCGTTTTATATATAAATTCTAGATTTCTGCGCTCCTTGTCGACGTAAACATTAACTATGTCAAATTTTACATTACTCTGTTCCCGCAATGTGCTTAAAAAGGGATCTAAAAATATAACAATGACAATAATCACAATACAGCTATACAGATTGACACCCGTCAGCAAAAAAAATACAAAACAGTTTATTACACACAAAAGCTAAATTATAAATTATATTATACATAATAAACAACATAAATAATACAAATCATAATTTATAATTACACAAAAATTATCTCTGATAGAAACATTAAACATTATTAATAAAATATGAAATTAAAATTGTTTTTAAAAAGCCTTATCGGATTTGTCTTAATATACTCTTGACTTGGAAATTGTTTGAACCCTGAAACATCAGGGATTAAACATGACATTTGATTGATGCGGGAGATAGGCAACGGGACTTCACAGCGAAATAGCTTTTAAGAGCTATGTTTTACTTTGTACCAATTAGTGACGGGCTTGTTGGTCTAGTGGTTAACGAAGCTGACTGCTAAACGGATGGTCGTGGGTTCGACCCAAAACAAATGTTTGTGTGATGAGCACGAATATGTGTTCTGTGTCTGGGTATATTGTTATCATATCTTGTTGAAGCATAGTTAGTCCTTCATACTTTTAAAATTATATTAGTTATTACTAATTTCAATGGTACTATTAAAATATCTGTTTTTTTTAGTTCTGTAGTATTTTTTTGTTTTGTATTATGTTCTTATTCTTTTCATATACGTGTACATAAAAATATATATATATATATACATACATATATACGTGTATGCATTGGTTGA
>DWNH01000558.1:0-14474 GCA_018249895.1 Tiana niger
CAATAATTCAATTAATATTTTTATAGTAGAGGAAGATAACAAGATGTTTATTTCTAATGAGTAATTACAGATATTGCAATAATATTTATTTATAAAAAAAATTGCTTAAAGTTGCTCAAATGTACTTGAAGTTAAATTATTTTTCAATCAAAATCTCATCTTGTTATCTATTCTCAACATATTTAAAAATATCTTGATGTTATTAAATTTTTCCAAATTTGAAATTGATGTGTGCATGACCAAAAAAAAATTCTGTCTATTGTTTTAATTATTATTTCTAAAAATTATATCGACGATTAGTTTTACGTTTAATAATATTTGGACGTAAGCTATCTCTTCTCTTTATTGCTATCTATCCTTTGTGTTGATATCAAATATGTTTTTAATAATGCTCTGTTTTGTTTGATGGTTCCCCTTCAGAACATCACAGAGAATGTACTGATAAACGAAGCTTACTGGGTATCAGTTACAAAAGAGGTATTACACACTTAGAAAGTTTTGATGATTTTAATGTAAAGTTTTTGCAAGATACAAGAGAGTTTTTATGATTTAGTTTTTTGAATTTCAGTAACGGTACAATGTTATTTGGCCCCGTTAGCGATGCATCTGTCCTCGATAGATGTTGGCCGGCAGGTCGCAGTCGCTCGCGACTGACAATGTGTTGTTCGACCCTTTTGGCTTATCGTAGTATAGTAGTTTTCTCCTAGATTGTAGGCGTAGACCACTAGGGTGTTATGATCGACTTTTCTATCAATTATCAAGTTCATTATTTCTGTGCAAGAATTATGATCTATATTATTACACACACTATCTCGATACAAAGTATTTTTGCCTGATTTAGTGATGTCTTCGTAGAGACATTTTAAAGATTGACTTGTTTTATGAAAAGTAAATGTACATAATATATTTTCATTAAAACTATTGTTCCGCCCGACATATGACACGTATGGGGCCTTTTGTTACATGATCTATTGATAAAATTTTGTTTTCTCAGAATGATAAAACTTTTGATATACTTTTAAATTTTAGTGTAAATAAAGTTTTGTCATTGATAAAGGAGACTTTTTGATTTATGGAGAAGGTTGTTACAAGGCATTTATCTATATGTTATTAATTTTATTGCATTCGTACGTCCACAACCAATTGCAGTCTGTAGAGGAGAACGGCCAGAAGGAGGTAGGCCCACGCTCTCTTAGATTTGCGTACGACTGGGGACGGATGTGCGGCGATGGAAGTCCGACGCCTATTCAAATTATTATATCAATTAATTACATCATGGAAAGCAGTTTCATTTTTAAATTTAAACAATTAATAATTTTATAACAAAATTAGTAACTTGTTTTACGCTTAATAACACAAATTGAACAGAATTTAGTGTGTGGATAATTTAAATTCGAGTGATTGGATGAAACTGCTTCCATTCATTACTTGTATTTTATCCAAATTTAATTGTCTAAATTTAAACAACCGATTGTAAATGATATTTAAAAATCAAATTAATTATTCTCTATTGTTCTCTATACCTATGAACTATTTTATATTTATATATAACATATAATTAATCTATAAATTTCAACAGATTGTTACAAGGAATAATAAAAAAGGTTACCTACTCACCCATCTAGCAAGAAACAGTAGAGGGTCTAGAATGAGAAGTAGTGTTTTGATAACATGAATTGTGCAACTTATATTAAGTAGTTTTGCTAGAACCTGTAATAATGAGTACTGAAACAGATGTAGTTCATACGTATAATAATGTAACCTAGACTTCGCCTAACGGGGCGTAGATGCTAGACAGAGAACTTTGCTATGGCTAGAATTTAAAGTATACAGATTAAAATATTAGGTAGAATACAACGATACTAATAGTTTGTTTTTGTATTGCGTGAAAGTTTTATTCTCTAATACATTTTTATTACCACACTTACTGGGTATAGACGAGCCCAAGTGTAGATAAATTTAATAATCTTTCATAATGTAAGGTAATTTTTCTCTTTATTATTAAGATTTAATTTATTACATTTTAAATCTTTGCACTTTGGTCTTGCTTTTTATAACTTACTTATTTCAAAATATTTTCAGATGCGAATAGCTAAATTGTTAGGGGTTGCTGGTACTGATGTACCTTTATCTGAAATCCAAGCTTTAATGACACCGTACAAGGTGAGTTCATACAAACATTTACATTGTAGAAAGAGCCAGTATGTAGATATATTTACATATATCTTGGATGGATTTTTTGGTAAAATTTCTTATTAATACGGAATTACAGATTGGAGTGAATGGATATGCTTTCATAGTGACAAACAACGGATATATATTGATCCATCCGGATTTGAGACCAGTGGTACGTTTAACCTTATCAGACATTTAACTTAAATGTTTACTAAAAAGTATTCTCAAAATAAAAAAAATATACAAGACAAAAAATATTAAGGTTACTCTCTCTGTTACAGTTTCAGCAAATTTTAAAACCGAGCTATAATAGTGTTGACATGATAGAAGTTGAATTGTTTGATGATGACAGAACCCCCAGGAACTTTAGCAAGGAATTAACTGCGGTAAATGCTACTTACATTATTAATAATTCGTTTATTTTTGAACATATTTAATATAGTGTGAAATATCAATCCAAAAAACAATTTCATGTACTAATTTTTTCAGTTTCGACAAGAAATTATTGACCAAAGAACCGGAAACAAGGCAATGAATGTCAAATACCATATGGAAGATATGGTAAGATAAATCTAAGAAAAGAAAAAACATATGTTTTCAAATTTTATTGGCTTCGTATATTATTATTTCATTTCATACAAAGATAGATACACTGCAAATAGTACATACATAATACCTTTAATTATTTTTTTACTTTTCGGCAAACATCTTTTTGATAAATGCAGTAGCGGATTAACCAAGAATGGGGGAACAGAAGGGGGGCACACAAATTTTCTCTTTACAATAAAGTTTTATGCAGCAAATGTAAATAGAATAAAAAGCTATTAAAATTACAACTTCTTACCCTTAGGGTCTCATTTAGCTTTGCCGCTCAGGACTTCTTATACTTATACAGACTTAGATAAATCTGCCTCTGGATAAATGATAAAATATAAAAAATAATTAATAATTTTCACATCAGAGAAGGGCTTCTCGAGCTCGGAAACATTACTACTGGACGGGGATAGCCGATTCGCCCTTTACCTTGGTGATCACCATTCCTGAGAACTATGGCCGCCACCGAATTACACCGCCACCTACCGACGACATCCATCGGCTGTCCCTCACCTCCAAAAATATATCTGCGAGACAGTATTTGTCCGACAAATGGAGCGTTCATCCTGATTGGTAAGATTTAAATTATACATCAACTAAAGCTTCAACTTGAACACATTCCTGATTATAGAAATATTGCTAATAAGTGAATGATGATACGTTGAATATCGTTACAGTTATTAAATACTGGCAATATTATAGTACTGGCTTAATCACGTGTATTTTTCGGGATTGCCCAACTGTCTCAAACTTAACACTTACACCAAATCAACAAAAATATAGAAATAAAAAATTATTTAATAGACGAATTTGATTAAAATTTAGTATTATAATCAATGCTACAGGTTATACTGTCGTCACTACGAACGCACGTTCTCATCTCCTGAGGAGGAACTACTTTACTTTTTGGAAAGAGTTGCGAAGCCAGGCTGGCGCTGGCCGGCCAAGCCGCGCCCGCCTGAACACCACAAGAACAAGCAGAGCCACGAGAAACACAATGGCGAATACAAAGGTACCTATTCCTTTGATATTAATTTATTTACACAATGTATTAGAAACAAATATGAATGAAATGATATTAAAATAAATATAAAAAAGCAGGAATAGGCTATTGATTGAATTTCGGCCACACATTTCGGTGAGCCAGGTTCGATCCCTGCACTAATTTCGATATTATGTGCGTATTATAAATTAATTATTACTTGCTCTTCGGTATCACGATGAAACTAAATTGGCCAGTGTGGGAAAATGATGGGATGATTATGATGATGATAGTGACATATGAAATGAAATAACAATCAATTTTATTATCACCATCTTTTTCAGGAACTCCTGAAAGCAGAGAAAGAGGAAAACTCCCAAATACTATACCGCGAAATGAATATTATTGTAAGTAGTCCATAGTAGTGACTCCAGTTTATCAGTCAGGGTAGTGACTAGTAGATCAAGAGGCCAGTCAATGACGACAAGTCAATGAGGGCCTCGTGGTCTAGTGGTTAGCGACCCTGATAGCTAAACGGGAGGTCGTGTGTAATGCATTTGTGTGATGAGCATGAATATTTGTTCTGTGTCTGGGTCTAAAAAAAAGTGTGTGTGTACTTATGTACACGCGTTAGAAGTTATACTTCTTTGGCGCATAATTTGACGATAAAATTTTTAAAAATCTTTGTAGTTTGTAGAAAAAACGACACTAACGACAGAAAAAACGTATTTAATACATTGAAAGTTTTATTATAACGCATTATCTAGTTAAATAACTAATATGTTGACTATGGCTAACTTCAGGGTGTCGGTTTTTCGTGACGGTGTGCGCGTGCATCGTAAAAATTTACTCTCATCATTTTTCCCTAACGCGCCAAAAGAAGTATAACTTCAAAAAACAATTACGAAAGGCAAACAGACTGATAGCCCGATAATGCAGTCTCCAGTCCGCTTTGCTAACGGTACGTGATTATTTTAATAGTTTCAGTAATAAGTTGTGGTACCCAGCTACATATAATAATTACATGAGCTCAGAGTTAAAGAATTTTTATGATGTTCGAATTATTTTAATACTCGTAATAAAAATACGTGGCACGTAAAACAATCTTGTCTGTAAATACAAATAGATATCTATTTTTGAATAAATATGTCATGTACAAGTATATTATATCTGTATTATATTTAGTTTTTTTTATTATTTCATTTATTTTAAATATTATTGAAGAAGCAGACAGACCACCTAATACTAACTGATCACTGCAACGCATAAACATCTCATACTAGGCTAAGGTGTTTCTTGCTCTATCTACTAATCTCTTATCTACTATTCTATCTAAAGTACTAATTCGTTTTCAGGAGAAGTGGCGGTGAGGTATCTTTCTGATCGTCTTCAGCCTACATCTATAAAACACTACAACAACTATAATATTCAACTATTTTACAATGGTGCTTAACCATATGGTAATAATGGTCTATATTTATATTCCATTGTAAAGCGTGTCATACAGTTACTTATTGAAACCCAAGTTGCGCTCAACACTTTGCCAACACGAAATATAGTATTTAAAACAATAGCGACGAAGAATATCATTCATCCCCGGGATGAAGGCAGACGACCTCGAATTTCTTCACTGCGTAATATATGTATGTATATATGAATCTCGAGATGTAAACGCACAAATAATAGTTTAATAACATATTTCCTACGTAGAGATAGAAATGATTCATCATGTCATAGGTGAATTGTAATACGCGCAACGTGAGGCGAATTGCGCACTTTTGTAGCGATTTACATACTACGAAATCACCGTAGAGTTGGACATATTGTAGGTATTTATTTTTTTGTTGTTTTGTTATTAAAAAGTGGTAGACCGCCGCCCAAGGAAGTACCACACCCAATTCTAACGTAAAGCAATTTATTTATGTTACCGGAGTTCACTAAGTACGAGGCGACCATCTTAGTTCTTAGAAGGGGCAACGCATCTGTTTCCGATCTCAGGTAGGACTACTCTCGGAAGCTACATATGGATGTCAATATATTTCAGTGAGCAATTAACACCAGGTGGCCTGGCCTACATGCTCGTTGGCTACTTTTTCAATAATAAAAAAAAATTACACAACTAGAGATTTATTTATTATAAATTATTTATTTATTTTAAACCCACACTAATTAAACAGGGCAAGCGTAATGCAATAGCGTTGTCAATATAATAATTATAAATATAATGTTATTAAATATAATACTACCTACCAAATTTTAAAAATTAAAATCATTAATTTACATAAATAAGGGTATATAAAGAACTTATAGTAACATTTAGTTCAATCCATATTTACCTTTTACTGTGTACAAATTTTTAAATGAAATAAATTCTAAATCAAAATAACAAGTTTATTAAAAATTAAGAAAATTAACTGTTCAAACTCCCGTCAATCTAGTTCAAAAATGTTTTGCACCATTATATCACCAGCGAAATCTATATACTAATTTCTCATAATTTAAGTTCATTGCCTAGTAGATTATTACAGTGTAGGTATTCAAAGCGGCATTGACTATTGAATCGACTCAATTGTCAGCGTGCGAGTGCGGAACTTGGTAAAAAGTCACCACCACACCAGATATTGATCTATTGTTCAATTGTCTCTGTTCACTATTTAGCTAGTAGGTAATCCTGTTCAATTACCATGTGTTGAAATGCTTTTAATTCGAAATATGCGCTCAAAATTAATAAGGTCAATCCCGTCGAAAACAATCTTAATTTGACATGACAGGTAGGTGTTATAAAAAGGGATGAAGTATAAAGAAATGTCATGCTCAAATCTATATATCAAAGTCATCATATGGACTTATCAAAACGAAAAAAATTAAATACTTAATTCTTGACACTTAGTGTATTTTAATTCCTTAGTGAGAATCGAATTGTAATGCGCGTTGATGTCTTTTACACTGCATAGTGCTACGGCTACCTGATTTTGCCTTATCTTACTAATACTTCTTTTAACAAATGTGTGAATATATTTGCAATGTTTTAAAAAGAGACTGAAGATTAATTTGGCGGCATATTATAAAAATAAAAAAAAATGTTTAACAATTTGATGAGATAATAGACAAAATACACTTTCTACACTTTTATAAATAGGCGACCTCAACTTACAACTTCGTTAACTTTAAAAATATGTTTTTCTTTTTCTTTTTTAACGATACACAGTTATAAATTTTAAACTAATTAACTACATAAAATGAATTCTGGCCTATTTTTTTTTAAATTTGTTTATAGCATTGATATAGCCCTGATATTATTTTATATTTCTTTAAAACATTTAATATACCTTCATATATTTACATGCTGGTTCGATGTTGTATTTCCGAGTAATTTAATCTTTTAAAACTTCTTAATCTTAATCCTGTTTGAATTAATCATAGGTTACTAGTCAATCTGCAAATCAGCATAGGGCCATTAAAACATTAAAATCTATTAGAAACATGAACTAAGAATATCGAATTAAAGGTTGCATCGGTCGAACCTAAATCAAACTATACACTGCCGGCAACTGTCGTCACGTCTTACTAATTCTAGGTTCTATTATTGCCCTTTTCTTGTCATTACGTCACTCAAAATATATTATCTCAGTGAATGAGCTCACCATCTAGAAAGTTCAAACGGTGTTGCCGCTATTTAGTTCGTGTCGATTCGTGGGGCAATAAATTATTTATTTACTTAATTATTTAGTTACTTAAAAATTATAATGAACTTAAATATTAAAAGGGCTTATCGAAAAAAATACAACGTTTACAAAAAATTCGTGTTGGTTAAATGGTTGTTTTAAAGTGTTTAATAAGCTCCAGTAGCTTTTCTGTTCGAGACAGTACCAACGTCACACCCTTTTCTACCATGAAGCAAGTTACTGTGTTTCAATATGAGGCGAAGAACTTAGTCCTTATGAGTAGCAACGCATCTAGGTCGTACATAGGTATCAGGTAGGATTGAAATACTGTCTGAGATTGTATATAGATTGGGTATAGATAGTATATTTTTTTATTGAATAAAAGTAGCAAACAAGGGTGCAGATCACCTGGTATTAACGGCTCACTGCAACCCGTAGTCATCCAAGTGCAACCTCAGGCAGTAGATACCACAGTTCTATCTGAGATCGTATATAGCGTTGCTACTAAAGCACTAAGCCTCATATTTAGAATACTCCAGCCACCACACACGTCCGAAACACAATATATTGCTTCACGTTCGAATTGTGTGTGACGGAACCACTCTTAATATTGTATAAAATGAATACCAAAATATCGTAAACTATTGCAAAAAGTCTTTAATTGCTTGAAAAGTTTCCCTGAAATACAATACAATTAATAATTTCATCCACAGCGAAATAATTGTTCTGATGTTGCTTAATTGGTTGTCTAGTTCTCTATATTACATCGCATACTAATAATAAAGAAACGCAATAATTTTATGTCATCGATACAGACCTTTCGCGGCCTTGTCTACGCCAGGAATGTGTAAGGGAACATTGAAATGAAACTTAATAAGTTAGAGAATTACAGCAACACTCTACTTGCATATCCGCTTGAATGCCCTGCACTAAATAAGTGGTTATTACAGAATTCAGTTCCACAGCAACGTAATTATTCATATGTAAATCGAGACTTTAGTTTCGACTGCTTTTAAATATAATAATGCAATATTATAATTGCCTGAATTTAATAAAATAATAATAAAAAAAATATCTTTGTAAAAAATAAGTTTGTAGTACATGATTCTACGTTTAATTACGATTTCCGACTTACTTTATAAATAGTTAAGGCTAAGGTCAGAACTTCAGCGTAATGCCAGATAGCCTATAGTCTTTCACGTGAACGTGGCTATCATATACAAAAAGAATTCTTCCAATCCGAGTGGTAGTTTTAGAAATTTGCGCTTTTCATCTAACAAACAATCAAACTGAAGAAGCTTTGTTATATAAGTATATTTATTTATTTATTTATTAGTTCACCAAATAAATAGATAAAAAAGAAACTTTTTCAAATTATAGGTATGTATAATCATTTGTTTAAAAAATGTAACCACTTCTAATACTTCAGTAGACGATCGTCTCAAACAGTATCATAAACAACTTACAAGAACTGAAATTACTTACGCTCCGTCTAAATACAATACAATATTTACCTACATTGATTACGGTCCATTACACTAACACATTCGGAGCTGCGATGGTGATAGCTCATTCAACTAGATACAAATCGTCTCGCGGCTGAAGACGATACCATCGCCTGGGAAACGCGTTAATTAAACAATATATCGTGGTACACTTAAGTACTTAGCTCATCACGAAGTCCAGAGAAACACGTGGACGAGCAAACTATTCAAAGTGCCTGAATATATCTTAGTAAGGTAAAGGCGCCTAAAATTGCATTGGAAGTCTCATGTAAGTGACATTTGTCTATTATGAGAAAATAAATTTCTTAAACCTTAAACCTGATGTCGGATGTTTTTATATTCTTCCAAAGAATTGAATATTATCCTCAGAAGTCTTATAAAATTAATATTTATTTAAATGTCTTGTTAAATGATAATTAAATATTATATAAGTTTGATACTCATTCTCTGATTTGTTAATCAAAACACACCCTTCTTCTGAAACCAAATAAAATGCTTCTCGGTAGAGTTGGGGTAGTACTAGCCTGGGCGGCGAACCTACCACTTTTGAATTAAATTTTTTATAAATTCAATTCAATAAAAATAAATTCAAAATTCAATTCAAAGAATAATTGATTAATAATTGATTCGGTTATAAATCCGCGGTATTCTCAAGCGTAAGTCAGGCCAAAGTTGAGAATTGCAACTTTCAATCCCGATTTGTGTGTTCCCAACAAATAAGATTCGACATGAAGCGCGTTTACAGATCGTGGTTGTATAATAATGCAAGTGTCGCAAGTATTTCAATGTATATTAGGGATCAAAAGCAAAGACGTTTTACACTTTTGTATAAATAGAACCTTTTACTGTATTTAAGAAAAAGAAGAATGTTTTGTTATGGGTATCATTGTCAAAGAACAGTTTTTAAGCTTTACTCTACTCGTAAAATGTGCAGGTTTTACAGGCGCTTCCGTGAAGCAGTTGACTGCGTTCCGCACGACATGCGTTCGTTAAAGAAAGATTGTCGAAGGAAACTTTAAACGTGTAACGATGATCTTAGTCCTCGTCGCAACGCGTCTATGCTCAAGTTTAAGCAGGACTGCGGTACTGACTGATTTTGAGTATAAATGTGTTTAGATTGCGAGATCATTTAACCCCAGGAATCCTGTCCCTTATTTACCTTAATTCCTAGAAATATTAATAAAATGAGAATGTTTTATTCATCACAAAGTAAGTATTTTAATGTATTTACTTTAAATACATTAAAATACTTAAAATTTTTAAAGTCAAATACTTATTCGAATATCTAGAATGGTGATACGTTTACCAGTCTTATTTTTAATATGTAGTTACCGTGTTTAACAAGTTAACAAAAAACGTGATCGTAACAGCTTCAAGTAGCGTTTAAGTAGCGATTGATAGTCTGTACGATTGAAAACCCGACGATTCGTGATTTTTGTCCTGTAATTGAACAGAAACGGATGTGATTATAAATATAGGCCTGATTATTGTTTGCTGTGAATTTAGTAACCTTTATTTACTACTGAATACCTAGATTATGTTGCAGCAAAATATACCATACAGTTTTTGGTTGATATTGATAGGTGACTAATTTGATAGACCCTGCCGCCCGGAGAAATACTACCGCCGCACCCAAATCTACCGTAAAGCAATTTATTGTGTTTCAGAAGTAGAATGTGCTTGCCGGCGTCTTCTAAATACGAGGCATAATTTGTAGACATTACAAAAAATCATAGTAATAAGGTTGAATACTTTATTAACAGTTGAAAATTGAAAAAACTACTGTAAAAGTTAATTTAAGGATGTAGAAATAGTTACGTCGTCGTTCAACTGTAAGAAATATCGATGCGAGTTGCAAGATTTAAAATAATTGAGATTCTTATCAAAAATAACAAACATTGCGAAGCATCAGAGACTCGTCGCTAATCAGCTTTCATTTATCAATGTGACTTATCTGGGATACCAATACAGGAAGTAAACTGTATTACCTAAATGAAAACAAGATAAAATTTAGAAATGGAAACCTTTTAATTAAGTTCTACGTTGAATTTAATTAAAAAATGTAATTAAAAGGATGTCTATGGGTTTCTGTGACTACTTAAAAGAAATTTTATGTAAAATATATTTAATGTAACGTAAAAGCATCGCCCACAGGACCCTAAAATACGGCAGCACGAGTTTTGTACTTTACGTTAAACGAAACTTGATTTCGAGGTTCTGTATACGTCGACTAGTAGTGACCCTAGTGAATACAACAGGAACTAAAAGTAAATTATGTTTACTGCTTATATTTTTATTTAAATGTGATTTTTTACATTGCGACTTTAGTAATGAATATATAAAAATTGGTAATAAATATGTAAATACAATTTCGTCTTCCGAAATTGTTAAAGCTGGTCACTAAACACACATCCTAATCGGTTGAAATCGATTTATTCTCAATTACATTAAACTCATTTGTAAACAATGTTGCCGAAATGTAAATAATAATATTATGTCCCACTGTTGGGCGTGAGATTCTCCTCATAACTGAGCCTGGGGTATGACACAGATAGCTGCTCCAATTTGGATTGAAGATACGGGTTACTGGCAAAATTCCATGTTGCATTTGTTTGAACCATAAGGCTTCTTAAGGCTGTTTAAAGATCTAATTATAAATAACCTACCTGCTGCTCAAACGCCTTTTATCGCCCATTTCTACCCCTATAGCATGTAAATGCATAAGGCTAAAGTATCAGTCATAATCTTATTCGTTAAATTAATACATTAAACTATACGTACCTATGCATACAAAGCTTTACGCTATAAACTAGGCGAAAGTTAGGTATTAATTAAGCACTTCTTTCTTTAAAATGTGAGAAGCCAGTTCTATTCTCTAATATCAAAATTTCACTCAAGTGGTTAATGAACATGATGTCTTAAATTTCCAGTGACGAATTCTGAGAATGTTCTTCATTCATATAATTCTCACTACCTAAAAGGATGTGAATATTTGAATAGCTATGCGAAAACCTCAAATCGTGACTATTAATATAATGAGGAGTTCGGAAATCTAATAATTTTGAAATATGCATGCATCTTCGCTGAAATACCGTTGCACGTGGGCTGATATCATTGTGCTAATGATGACAAACATCCATAAACCACGACGCATATGCCTTTAGCTGACCCAGTTATTTGCAAAATCGCTTACATTTATTATTTCGAGTGATCTAGCTCATCCCTTCGAAAGAGGTGGCTACCAGGCTAACATAAAAGCTTGTGTTTGGTACCTACCAGATACAGTTCGCGCCGGCGCGCTAGCGGTCCGTACGCACACGGTGAGTTTAACTTTTTAAAAATGCGCCCAAAAGCAGTGATTTTAAAGCATTCATCGTCGATATCGGAGTACTAAGATTTGCAGTGACCAGAAAATTTAAATTCGGAAAAAAGTGACTTCTGTGTGAAAATCGGTGCAATTTTTTTTGAAGTTTTTTTTAAATTATTTTCGCTTTTATTTAATTTATTAACATTATATGATAAATATTTATATACAAGGCCATTTTAACTACAAATACATTATTTACCTTTAAATAAAAAAATTACTAAAAGTGTACTTTGCTTCAAGTAAAATGTGAAATTTCAGGCCTGAGAATTTTACAGTGTAAAACACTTAACTTACTCATAAATATTTTTTATACCGCAAATACGACAGTTAAAAATAAAATAAAACCGGCCAAAATTACATAAACCTATCAGTAAAAAGACAACAATATTAACATTTTTTTGCATGCTTAAAAGTGTACCTACTAAGCTATGAAAACTATAAACTATTACTGTAACCAATTACATAGAAAGTTCATTCTCGTCTGTCTCGGTTTATGGGAATTGTACATATTCACTCATAATTTCATGCTAATATCAACTATTTCACACTTAATAAAGCAAGATATTCATCGCGTTACGTTTCATAACATAATGAGATGCAACATGGTACTGAGGAGGATTTCTTACATGAATTTTATGCAAATCGTCTTAATTAATACAAGATTCTGTAAAAAGGAACCCATTGTTTTTCACACTTTCAGTGTTGCAATCACTGCAGTGTAATTGTTAACTAATAGCCGGTGCCCACGGCTTTACCCACGAAAACTTACACGCAAGTAGCTGACAATCGGAGCGAACAACGGCCGATTAAACAGATAAAAAATCTCCGATCAGTTTTATTACTTTGTTCTTTTAAGATTTACTATTGGGGCTAAATTGAATTACTTTTTATTTTTTACGTTAAGATACTTCTAAAAAAAATCCACAGTTTCTAAATTTAAAGATATGAATAAACTAAATTGTTTATGGTTGTGTTTATGAAATGTACTTAGATGTTCCATTGTAAATTAATATTTTTTTGCCCAGCTGGGAATGGAACCTTCCCGAAAGAATTAACCATTCGAAAAGCTTACCGGTATTATTTACCATCCTATACGGATAATTAAATTACGAGTAGGTATTTTTACTCCTAAAAAGTAATAAAAGAAATAAGTACAACCACAGATAGCACTTTGATATTATTTCAGTCTTGATGTTAATAAGCTTCACAAATAGATTAACATTAAAAAACATAAATCGGAATAAAAACAATCCGTTGTATAATGAATAATCGTTATAAAGAGATAAAAAGTAATGTTTGCGTACATATACATATTTACGGTCATGCATTTCAAACAACAAAACTACAAAAGAGTTAAGCCTAATATATAAGTGGCCTCAAGACATATTACTTACATGTGAAAACGCATAAAGATGAGTTACTGCAATGTCTATAAGAAAAGCTTGTTATATGATTTTATCTCCATAAAAATACTAGAGATACTAGAGACATGTTGTAAAATTTAAAGAATTTTACGCACTAGAATTGCGTATTGTGTGGATGTTTTGTATATGTTATAGTGAATATGCAACAGTTCAATATGCAGTGCTCTTGGCGTTAAATGGTCACTACAACCATAGAGTTTTTTACGCCATATCTAACTAAATTCCATTTTTTTCCACAGGTTTAGTTTTAGATCTACGAACAGCACCAACACCATGCTGCGTTTGTCAACATTTTGCAGTACGTATACTTTTACTGTCTACATATGTTTACCTACATCTTAGAAGCTAATTAAACTTTTGTGTATTTTACACTAGAAGAATATTAGTTGTAGGATTTAGGCCATCGTCGAAAATGCTGGTCAACAGCGGGTTTATGGATTTTACATACCTTCCGAGATCGTTACTGATCTCTCTGAGTATATTCGCCGCCGGGACAGTACCATTGCCGCATCCAACTCTACCGTAAAGCAATTTATTGTAAGAAAGATGTTGTTGCCGGAGGACATCGCATCGCTTTCAATGCGACTATTTTACTCCTTAGGAGTAGCAACGATTTGAGGTAGAACTACTGCCAGCCTCAGGTCAAATTTTGAGGTACTCGTATATGGGTTGCAGACCACTTAACAGCTGTATGCTCGTTACTTTTAGAAATAAAAGAAAATACATACAAAATGTCGAAAAATTGGAAGTGCGTGCAGGGCT
>DWNH01000559.1:0-14462 GCA_018249895.1 Tiana niger
CACGAAGGCAGATTCGAAGACTTTCTTTTGTACTGTGAAAAGGTAACATCAAAGTTACCGAGTCTGGAAAAGCCCTATAAGATTCTAATATAAGATTCCGTTAAACCCTTTTAGCCAATGTTTTTTGATTAAAAACATAATAAAGATTTTGTGGATTCGATACACGTTGCACACGTGTATTGAAGCCATGTACGACTTATCGTGCAAAAAACATGTTTTTTTAAATGCCAGGTATGTACCTACATAAAAGTTCGCCAGTGGATTTTGTTTACTATTATTTACATATAAAACTACTAATATTCTTTATACATTAAACTGCCTTCAGAATATATAATTTTCGTTATAAATTATGAAGGCATTTTCTAATGAAAAATGGAATCACCTGATCACACAAATTAAATTATGATAAATTTGAATATGCAAATAATTATACTACAAAATAACCAAGCCAGATCTAATGGAAAAAATTATAGTAACACTTTAAATCTGAAATTATACTTTCGTGTAATTTGTGTACGTCATAGCGTTCTTGTTACCATAAATCATTCTCACACTTCAAAGATTTATGACTAATATTATGCGTACTGACATTTCCCATTACTGCTATGAAACACAATTCACCTGTATAACCTTTCTTATAGGCCACCAATTGTTGACCTATAATAAAGGTTATTGCTCTGGTCATACCTAATATACACAATTTTTTGTATTAGTATTTATAATTTAGACATGACCCTTGTGATTAGAGAAGCTAACTGGCCTGTTAGTCTAGTGGTTACGAACCTGACTGATAAACGGGAGGTCGTGTGTTCGATTCCCACTCAGAACAAGTGTTTGATGAGAATGAATATTTGTTCTGTGTCTGCGTCCATTGTCATCTATATAAGTATGTATTTAAAAAATATATTTAAGTATGTTTATCAGTTGTCTGGTTACCATAGACCAGGGTCTGCCTAATTTGGGATCAGATGGCCCTGTGTGCGTTGGTAAAAAAGATAAAGATAAAACTTATTTAGAATGCATGGTAGTCAGCTGCTTTTTAAAAAAATATCAATTTAGTTTAAAGCTAGGAAAGCATCGAAAGAAATAAAGAGCATTCCCTTGACGTCACGTGTTGTTTCATCACTTATTCTCCTAACACCATTTTCCAGTTTATGAAAGAAAATCATAATTGTCTCTTTTATTACCTAGTTCTACCTAGTCTTTGTCTTTTATTACGTACATATATAAATCACATATTAATAGAATACTCGTTCCATACTAAGTACACCCATTATTAAGTATAAGTAAGAATAATTCATAGTTTTTTAGAGAGGAAATATTCGACAAAATAGCTCTAATCAAAGCAGTAGAGCGACATGGCAACAAGCGGCAAGGTCGTGCTCAAGGTTACGCGGCGTACTACAGCGGCGCGAGGTGCGGCTAGCGGCGCGGGCTGCTTGGCTGTCGCCAGCGGCCGTGGAATGAATTTAATCTAATGTACAAATATATTTTTAACCTGTTAGTCGAATACATTACATTAAATCGGACACCTTGTTTTATTACTTGAATAGCCAATAAGAAGAGGTCTTTATTTCTGCTTCATTTTATTAGGTTATGCAAACAAATGTTACGCATAAATTTGAAACAATAAAACAACAAATTGATGTAGTGACTTAATAGCCTACTTACTAGCTTTATGCTACGCTGCTACTACGTTCACTGTTTAAAGAACATCTACTGTTCCAATCCTTAGATTTTCCCAATACCCTTTCAAAAACTATTAATTTTTTTAAATCACAATCTAATATAATACGTAGGTTAGATAACAATTGTATAAAGTCTAATAACTATGTTTAAAACGTTCAAATATTTCCACATTTCATCCAACTGCACAGAATGATTTTATATAAATAAACTTTAAATCATTATTCGCTTATATTCATATCAGTTAAGGAATCTGTGAAATTGTTTATAATGTATAGGCCTCACGCATATGAAACGGCCGAAACCGTGAAGACACGTGAGCGAAATGACATTGGCATTCAACTACGTTCTTCACAAATAAGTACATTATATATAACCTTGCCCTTTGGTTTAAACGTTACAACCAGGCACTTGAAGAAATTACTAAAGAATCAATACCGTCTCCTTTAAACAATGTAAATATAAGTAAATATTCTGTTCGTCATGGATATTCGAGTAAAAATTGTATAATAACCGTAAACATTACTATTGTTACGCATATATTCTTATGTAACAGGGTTTAGCTTTATACTTGAATTTCAGTAATACCAACATCTAAGGTTTATTTTAAAATATATATTTACCTCAAGTAACACATTACCCAACGCTTATCGTGAGCTAAATAAATAAGTGCGTATCTCAAACGGGAGTATCGTAATGTAAATATCATTATGTGTTACGTTATTTTACGGCAACCAGAATTTTAATTACAAAGAACAATCTCAAAATATTTACATACGTCACAGCTCGCGTTATAAATGTTATTTGTCTTTATTTCTTTACTAGTTACACCGTTCGACTTCTTTCACGTGGATTTAAGAAAAAAAAATTATGTGTTATTGAATTTAAGACAAAAAATTGTTATAATTAACAGGTAATCCTCGCGATGAAAAGTAAATAAATATCTTGGGACAACTCAAACACTAGTCTAGCAGCAAACTCCCGTCTAGCAGCTAAGTTCGCTTACCACTAGACCACGAGGCCAGTCATTTATTGCAACCCTTCATATTATTCATATAAGTATTCATAAGTTTGAGAGCTGTGCCTCTAATGTCATACTAAGAGAGTTTCCTGATAAATGTCTCATAATGAACACAATGGAACGATTTAAAAAACCAACAAAACACCGTTAAGAATCTCATAGATTCTCCCAAGCGTCCACTGATATTTAAAAGTTCTACGTTCACGTTTGTTGATTTTATATTAATTTATTCTGGAATACGTAGAGGCTTTAACCTTGATTTACACCTAGCTCGCATTCTACAATATTAAGCCTGCCGAAAGAAAAAAATTCTGCGTCATTACGAATGCTTTTCTTACATTTCTAAAAATAAACAATTCTACAACACCAAGTAGATAACTAACAAAACACGTAAAAATAAGAGACTTGTGTGTGACAAAAAGTCGTGTGCGTAGTACAAGAAGATTATAGTAAACAATTTTTAATAAACTTGTAAAATCACCAGCCATCTTTCATTAAAATAAGTTAAATAAAATCCAAATAATTGTATTTAAATTATTTCTAATACATTATAAAGCATCATATGAGGAAAGACGACAAAAAGAATTAAGACACGAGATAGTATTCCAAGACGCGTGGTGAAGTAAAAAATTTACATTACTGAAAGTTATTGCCACATTGAACCCACGAAGAGCACGGCCGCCTTGCTGTAGTGTGACCTACAATTATCTGTTTCGAATCGACCTGTAGAAGGTCGCGTGCGGGGTTAACACACCTTGTATCTGGGGTGCGTTCGCCCACCGACATTTTAAGCCTATGCTATATAATTTTGCGTAGGTAATATGATTTTGGTGCGCCAACAATATCTCTTTAAGGAGATCATTATTGCACGATAAAACATATTTACTAATAGTCATGTAGTAGTAAGACGTACTTTAAATTAAAGTAATTTGTTAAACACTTAAAAAAAACGTCTTTGTCATATTAAATTGGCTTTTGTGATTCATGTATTGTTAGATTTATAATAAGCCTAGACCAGACAGGGTCATATGATAATTTGATTACAACTATCGTTTACGGGTCATATTCAGGACCTGTCATAAAGTCCTAATATAGTCAGAAGTTCGATAGTATTTACTATTTACAACCCTTAGAAGCAAATTTCTTTATTCACCTGGATTTATTGCTATCCATTTTGTTATTGAATAAAAGTATCTAGCAAACGAGCATGCATGTTACCTGGTGTTAAGTGGACTACAACTCATGGACATCCACAGCAATTTCAGACAGTATCTTAGTCCTACCTGAGATCGCAAATACATAGATGCGCTGCTACTTTTGAGAACTAAGGTAGTATTTAGTGAATTTCGCCAACCACCTTCTTCCGAAACACAACAAATTGCTTTACGGCAGAATAGGATGTGGCGATGGTATCTCCCCGGCCGGCGGCCTACCACTCTTAGGACCACTCTATTTGGTGGTTCAGCGCTATATATCTTGATCCCACAATAAAATAAGTAAAAGAAACATAATGCACCCGAACATAAAATCTCTTTTTCCAAATAACAGTTTCATTCAGTTCAGTGAATCTTAGTAAGTCAACGTCCTTGCGGCCGATGCCTAATAGAGGACATCCACCGTTACCCTTAGAAGACCAATACTCGTTTCGTAGAGACAATGACGCATTACACATAAATCTCGAATTTAAAATCTCTATTAGAAATAACACAAAAATGTTATTCTATGTATGTATATCACAATAGGAACTCTGTCATCGACTTTTGTAATAGGCATTTAAAAGGTTCAATAAACTAAAAGAAAAGGCATTTTTTGTATCGTACTGGCATATAAAAACAATTAATTACTTGATTTTCCTCTTTAATATACAACCATCTTAATTTGTGCCATCGTAATTAGATGGTCGTAAAAAAATAACTAAAATGAAATTCGTAAATAAAATTAATATGTGTAAAATTATGATAATATATCATTTATTTACTTTAAAAGATCTTTCTTTAATTTAATAGCAATTGTCAAACAGGCAATACTTATCGCAATGTACAGTATATGACAAAATACGGTTTGAATGTCGTCAATTACGTATTCAGCGTCACCTGTGTTTACATACTACTGTTAATTTTTGAATAGCGTTTGCGTCATTACTATCTGATTGTACTATTCGTATTATTATTCTAATAACAACTTATGATTTCCGTTAACCGCACGTTTTAAATCAAGTTTTCTTCGATAAACTGACTATAAAGGTGGCAAGAAAAACTCTACAACAATTCGCAACTTGTTTTACGTTATTTATAAAGCTAATTATGACGATAAATACGTCGACTTAATTAATTGTACGTGAGTAATTTTTTATTACCTAGCGCTTAAGTAAATTGAGTTTAAACTGTCGCAAGAAAATTGAAAAGGAATACATTTATTTATTGACCTCGACTGAATCAGAGACGAACGAACTTTTGTTTAATGAACCGCGGGGTGATCGGCCAGACGCGCGGGATCATGAGCCCCGTCCTTACGCAACTTATCCAAATATCACTCAGAAGTATGGATCGTACTTGCGTAATAGACTAATGCCCGCCGTCTCAGTTCTTGTACCCCGATGCTGGAGATGTACACGGCCCTTACCCCGTGTGGAGTAAAGTTAAGTGGTTGTGTGACTGAAAGGTTTTGTTCAAGTTCTAACACTTATATTTAAAATAAAGATTTAACACGTAAATGTAGATTAGTTGTCATAGGTCACGTAACTTTATTTACTTTCAATCTTTTACTTTAGTAAGTCGACGTAAATTTGTCTATAAAATTATGAATAAATGTCATATAGAGAGGCATTATAATTCCTACATTTCTACATAATCCTAATATAGCAAAGTGAATATTAAACATTCTTGGAACGATAATGGCTTCATTATTGAATTTTAAATAAAACTTGGTAGCAAATAGAGCGGATAAAAGTACGCACTTCTTTGTAACAACACAAGTTAACGATAAACAACTGTAAACAATGTTGAATAATATGGTACATTTGTTGCTAAATTGCGTATTGTAAATACATAATTTAAATAAGTAGCGGCATAAGGAGTATAAGAAATATTATTCAAAGAGAATAAGAAATATAAAATAATAAGAAACTTTTAGAAGGCTGCATACTAAATATTAGAAATATGATTAAAAGAGAAAAAGAAATACAAAATATTAAAAAACTTTTTTAAAAGGCTTTCGAATTTCTCAGGACATTCCAAAGTTGATTGGCAGATCATTCTATTCAGTATAAAGCCCAACTTCTCTACATTAACCTCTTTCAGATTCAACCAAGATTAAAATACATAAGTAAGCAAATCGATTGTATAAATAAATTATAAATGAAACTCACTGCCATCCGATAAGACGCTAAAACTATCGGTAACTTACAGAGACGTAATAAAGAATGTTATATTTACCTCAAACTATTGCAATAGTATTTATAATTTCACCAAATACATATATTACTGATATATTTTTATGTGTATAGATATGTGTATGATATAATATGTATAGATATGTATAAATGTATGTATTTCTTTATTAACTAGTATGCACTAACTGTTATATTTACATAATTTTCCGATTGAGGGCCAACTGTGCTCTTGTACAAACTTACATGTTCATATATAATAATTTTCACAGAAATCTCTCACTGCGACTATTGTTTCCTCTTAAATTGTTTCTTTACCGGGCGTGTGTGCAAATAAAGTAAATTGAAATAAAACAAATAAACAATAAAAACGTCATCTTTTACAGATCCCGCAAACGCGGTCCGAGCAGTTCCTGCGACCTGGGGTACGGTGAGCGAGACGACCAGATGAACGAGTGCAACGCGGCGCTCGTACTCATGTCGCTCAGCTGCTCGCCCAACTCTCCTCGTCCCAGTAAGTCTTCGACCTCCACGTTCGAACCCAAAGACCTCCCGGCCGTTGAACGAAAAACTACAATGCGTCAACCCCGACTGGATAAACCTGTTAGTCTTGTAAAACGAGAGCTACGATTGAACAGTTGGACGGACGCTATGAGCCACTTGCTTTGGCAATCCGCAAATATAAATAATTTATAATGCCGGTTTTATTATTATTATCTTTTAGTATAAAAGGATGAAATGAAAAATATGAACCTTACATGCAATTTTGATATTTTTTTATTCTAATTGACAAACTCTTAAAGTAGATATCTGTCAGGTAAAGTTTAATGTGAGGCCCTATTACTTTTTTCTTTTAGGGGATCATCTTGTATTCTTTGATTTTCTTCGGCCTCCTTGTGACTAAGTGTTGCTTACAGCTTAGTCTATAATAATATAAAGCTTGGTTCACTATTATCAAGGAAATACGAATACCGTATCGCTACTCGATACTCCCTGTCTTGTTGTAAATTCTATTTCCTTATCACACACATGAGTGCATAAACTCCAGAAGAATTTCATGTCTCTAGTAAATTACAGTAACAGTTAGAAATCGGTTTTAATTTTATTTTATATGGGACTAAGCATAAAAAACTCCTTTTTGAATAAAAAAGTATCATAAAAATCATTTGATGCTCTACTAAGTTATCGCTGAACGTATTAATTGACGACTTTAGTTACACATCTCTGGATCTCATTATTAGATCATCACCAAATTTATATGGGACTACGGGTCCGGTGTATATTTTCAAACAAAAAAGAATTACGTAAATCTAACAAGAACTCGCGCAGTATTCGATGTAAAAACATACCAAATACAAATAATACCTAGTAGTCGCCCATTGGTTGAAGTTCAACCTTAATTGACTAAACCTCTTATTTCACTGAAATATAAACCACATATTATCTATAATTAAATAACTACATATTACTTAAATTAAAAATTCATACATATTTAATACATGAATCGTTATTCATTTATTTTGTGTATTTTTATGCGTCCTTCAATCATTCAGATATTAATGACATTTAAAAAGATTAATTTGAGTACATTCGCGTAGCGCCACCTATTACCAAATGAAATACGCCTATAACAGTTTTATTTATAACACATATTGTATATATAACACATATTATACAGAAATGTTAGCTTTCTGCAATTGTTTTCAATATAAACTTTATGGCAAATCTCATATTTCTCCACACTTCTCCATACGCAATATTCTTCCTAACCTTTCACTTCGTGTATTAATATAATAATACTATTTACATCGTAATTAATTTAATAAAAAAAATTGGAGTGATGGCCCTTTATCCAGCAGTAGAAATCTAAATGTTGATGAATGGATGGATAATATTTGAAAAATTCCAAATACTAAAGCTTCATTTGTTAAAGTTTGTTAAAGTCGTATGGATTTGTTATCAGTGGCGCCATTCATATTTATGTAAGGCCCGGAATTTATTGAGTGATGGTTGCCTATCGCTTTAGACCGGCGGTAACCACTAATACTCTACCTTATCTCGCTAATCGTTCCCACTTTACTTCTGTCCTGAAATGAGGTACATATTACGTTGATTAATTATCTTGATTAGAATACACTGTTAGTGTAAGGGTTTTGTTCTCCAACTGTAGCGTCTATATTCCTTTACTTTGAACCTCTAAATTTACATTTTGAAGTAACATTTAGATGTAACTCCGTAAGGGTTTGGTATAAAATCTGTAAAACGCTGATAACGTCTAGACAGCAGTCTAGACTCTGTCTAGACTAGTATTCGGTATAACTTCGCTCTTGTGTTATGAGCTCCGACCAAATGCGCTCTACTTACTGGAGCACAACATATTTCAGCAATATTTTTAATTCGCTCACCAGCTTCTATTAATTCAAAGTAAAATACAAACGGACTTTAAATGAATAACAGCGTTCACTCAGGGATTGCGAAATGCATACATACATTATTTTATATTTATATGAATAACAATCCTGTTTTAACAAAATGCCGCATAAATTCATTTGCTCCATACATATTTAGATGCCTTTAAATAATCGTATACCTAATAAAAACAATTGTTTACAATTATGAATATGTTTAAAATGTCCTTTGACATTAAAACCTTCAATAGTATTGTACAAGAGAACATAAACAAGACGCCGAAGGAATAGATTGTTTTTAATTTTTGTAATAACTAGATAATTGATAAATCTATCTTTATATAAGCAACGTATCTGAATAAAAATGCTAATGCTCATGGTATAGGTAATTGAAATTTACTTTGATGTAGTATGGTACTACGATATAGCATACGAAACATGCGGGGCACTTGAAAGAAACTGTGTAAATACTTGAATGCAAGTTGACCTATTGCATAATAGTAACGCCACGCTTCGTCCAAAGCCACTCGTAAAACTTTACGATTCATCTTCGACGTAGTCCAACGCTGTATGTATGCCGCGAGAAAATAGCTGTTCTCGCGAGTGAAAGTGGTCAGTCATAGTTCCGTTTCGTAATTTATTGTACTTTAATTCTTCTTCGGTACATGATTGTAAAATTTTAATTGCGACGTACCGTGTTCAAACGATATTTTTTTAACTGTCTCATGCCGTGAAATTCATGATAGATATTAGCTACTGTATACTTGTTATATAGAATTATGCTATGTTAAATTCTATATAGCAGGATGATTGTAAACATTTTACTCACGTGTTTGCGCACGCCAATTCCTTAATGATAGTTGTTGTCATAGTAGCTGCCCTATGACTTAGCAATTATCTTACGGTTAATGATGTCATGACAGTCTTATTATTACAATATTGAATAGGCATTCGAGCCGATCACAAATCCCATTTGCTACACAAACAAGTAATCTACAGGTAATCTGACTTATTAAAGATCCTATCACGACTCTACAAACTTATAATTATTGTCATAAGTTCTAACACGTGCCAGATGTTAATTAAACAGGCGTGTTTATTACATCTTATACACCGATAGCAAATACATGTTGAAACGATCTAAGCTTCGGAGAATAACATAATTCCCCTTAATGATTACAGATCTGATGACGTTTCTTATAAAAACACAAGATGAGATACCAACTTAATTTATTATAATTTGTGGTTCATATTTCCTATAGTTAAAAGCCATTTTTCTCTTGCTCCATACATTGAGTTGGTTATGATCTAAGGGAGACCAAATCAACCGTAATTTTTTATATAAATTTAATTTGAATATCATACTTAAAGCAGATTGTATCTACTAGGTCCGTGGGGAGGCCGGTCCTCAGTGTCACCGGGTGCCAGTAGCAGTTCTGGATCTTCGTGGCGCTCAAGTACGCCCTCACCACCCCCAGTATCCTCCTCCTTCAGCGACGAGGGCATTGCCATGGATTATGAAGATCTCCATCCACGTAAGAAAAGGGTAAGTACCTTCTGAAAACCCCCTCTTATTTTATGATAACAAAGACACTACGCAATGAACACAACAAAGTAAAAAAGCGCTGAAATCAATAGGTGCGTGTCTTAAAAACTTGTTAGCAGTTACATGTACGTGCCATACGTCTGAGGAATGAATGCATATTTTGTAGCCCAAATTACGCAGGTATCTTGTTTAACGTGCCTAGCCACCGAACAACGGTTTCAATTAGACCGTGACACAGATCGTGCTCGCTTTCATATACTTAACGTCTGAGTAAATGTGTGGTTAAGCATCCCATGTGTGTACATCAGGCGACAAGCCGCGACATAACGCAAACACTGATATTGTTCAATTGTTTCAGAGCATTTTCAGATTTCAAGTATATACGAGATTTATTACTGGCTGTCGCTTGGCCAAGTTTCTAAACACGTGAACGAGTACGCGTGCAGTTCCGACTCTGACGCATAATCTCGAGTGGTATACATCTAGCAGCTGACGAATCCTATAGTCATTTACCTGCAGTACTATAAGATTATAGTCATATTATTTCTATATTAGACATCGTACAAAGCATTTTGCAAGTAGCCAGGCTTTACATATAACCGCACACTTTCACCGAGCGGACACCTGTTCGCGTCGTTAAAGGCCATTATATCACAACTATGGGTTTCTATGCAATTGCTTTTCCTGGTTTCGCAAACCAGCAAAGTTTAAAGCATTTGCGTATAAATTGATGTCGGAGGTACACGCGTACCTATTAACAATCGATTTGTGACGTAATAATCAATAAGATTCTGTTTCATGGTAACATTTTCGTTCATTTAAAAGCAGTATCACTCATTACGTTATTGTAGCCGGTACGTATAAAGAAGAGAGACCACGTAATGGAATACTCGCGTAGGCATATTATCATAGTGTATACAAACATTATATTTCAGTATCAAAACATTAATAATTACATTTATTCACGTCATATCGCTGTATCTTAAACCACCGTAATCTTGTTCAATTTCCTTAATCCTATCTCGATATTATTGCCTTTTTCGTCAATGTCAAATGCATATATTTTGCGATATGTGAACGCAAGATAAAAAAATTGATAAACCATTATCTTTAGATATATCTACTTATTTAATAGATATGTATTTGCCACGGAAAGGTTAGCCAGGGTCACCAATCCCCCATATAAAGCCCCATCATATAAAGCAAAATTTATATCTTCTCATCTTAATAACATTAAAATACTATTAAAATTATTGTTAAAAATGTAATATGGTAAAATAGAGAACAAGAGTTTCTATATTTGTTTTTGTAAACAAGCACGTTTCTCTTAGTAGTATCTATAAGTAGCATAAAAACGGAACGGAAATTTTTCTATACATTTAACTTTTAAACAATTATCATTTTTAAATGCGTAGACGCGAAATATTATTGATATTTATTAAAAATGTAAAAATTAAATACTTTGGGGTAGTTCAAAAGGAATTTGTATTGTATTACATAAGACAAGATAGGAAAATAAATTTTCATACCCTATTTCACCCCGCAGAGCAGGGAATGCTAAACTATTTGGAGCAAGAGACGCCATTTGCAAAATGAACTGATACCTCTGACCCCCATAGCCAAATCAATTTAAAAATCGTATCTCTAGCTTTTTTCGTATTGATACAAAATAATTACCAATTTAAAAACTTTGCGGTTTTTGTTCATGTCAATATCGAAGGGGTCGATATCACCCCTTGGGATCGCTAGCGACTACTTTGGGAATCCCTCAGAGTATAAATTTCCAAATTATGTAAAATAACATACATTTGCAGTGGTTTCAGCCATGCCTTGATCAGCCAGTCACTCGGCTAATCGCATTTTCTTTCATTTAGCTTTAGATATAAATTACTGATTCAAAATATATTTTTTCAATGGAGTATTCGAGTAACCCTGCGCACGTTTAATGATTTACGATACACGCGCGTAGTTCAGTGTGTCGTGCAATGTCAAGGCGCATGCGCGGGCGCATTATGCAACGCCATTGTAAAATTGTCATAAATATGTTTACGATGCTCGCGCGGCTCCGCTTGCGGGGTCGATCACTTCTTCAATTTTACTGGATAATCGCCCCTGTTGGTTTATTACAAAAGTATATATTTTTCAATTTATTTATTATATTAATTCTTTGTAGGCTTATGGTTTAGTTTCTTTTTTTAAATTATAGTTTTTATTGTCAACAAGTGTTATTATATACTATGATATTACCAATTCCACGGGATGGTAGGTACGTAATTAAAAGTATCAATTTCGAGCTGACATGTATCTATACAAAGCAGTATTTTTTACAAATATAGTTAGTTGTAAGTAGATGTAAAAGTATTGTGAGTAACATAAAATTTGGTACAAAGATAAACGTACAGTTCAGTAGATTCATCAATAGTAAAAAGCTCGCTCTGAAAAGTACACAGCAGTACAAGAATATTTCTTGTGCGAAATTGTCATCTACCAACTACCATTAATTTATTACCGTATAAATAGACAGCTTATATTATTTCAATTTAACACATACTTATATATAGCAATATTCAGAGAATAGCAGTGATCCGATAAAGTCCTATCATTTGATATCCAACACAGCACATTAAAAAAATATAGGTTTTAATCCTCTAGAGAGAAACATTTAACTTAAAGTAATGTCGCGTAGCTTATAACTAGCAAACAATTATCACGCTTCTAACGATACTTCGTTTAACAAATAATGACAGATAATTTAAAAGAAATTTGGGAGCATACAAACAATCATGTGGGATAAACATGCAAACATTATTATTAAAACCATAACCCTCCTTATGGCTTATTTGTTTAATGTGAAGATGACTTAACAGCAAAAAGAATATAACTAAGTACCATTATTTTTATTAACAAATCTGTAAAAATAAATCAAGACATATAATATGAAATATCAACTAAATTTGAGTTAGCGTGCTTTTCTAGATGCTTGCACAATTTAATCTTGACACTTTTTATGCATCTTTGTATCTTGTAGCCGTAACTTGTAGCGGAATATCATTGTTTCATACACTTAAAGAAATATTTTTTAACTAAGCCTAAATAACTCCTTATAGAACTACTCTTATTTCGAGAGGTACGTAATAACCATTTAAACCGTCAAAGACTAACTTATTTAGACTCAGCGATTTTAAAATTAATGGGTAATTTAATTTTCAATTATTTTTACATTCATCATCATTATAAAAACAACAAGGATCTTTTGTAAGAAGGAATAAATTATCACCAATTGCAGATTATGTTGTTAGTGGAATCGTTACAAACAAAATTGTTTTCTTCCGTTAATGTCTAATAATTAGGCAGAGCTGAATTAGTACATTAATCGCGAAAAACAATAGAGTCCTTGAAATTAAATCAACACTCACGCTCTGCAGGCTTAACGATTGGCCACACAGTAACAATTGTAGTGAAACTGCTTTAGAATATTTATAATCATTTACAGTAATATAAAACACCACACATCATTTTGGGAGTGAAATGTATTCAACTAGTGTTGTCCCCCACAGTGTATGAAAATTCAGGAAAAATTTCGGGAATCGGTAATTTATTTATTTATAAATCGGGATAATTACAATGGCTACGAAAGAAAGCATGTATTTGTGAATCTGTATTAATTTTTACGGATGGTCAGTTTTTTAATGTTATATTAAACTAAAAGTAAATGTTTTGACGCACCAAATTAAAACTTTTTTGCCGATTTAGTCCGAAGTTCACGATAAAGTATGATAGCATATATATATTTTATAATTACAGCTTACATAAATTCGTTTCTCCTGTAAAACTATTTGATCAAATAACAGAATTAGTAGGCTGTTTAAAAATCAGAACAGAGTCGCCATTAATGGTGAATCGAGACGTAACAGTGGGTTCGAGACGTCCCGCTCAAATTAAGACACCTGGCAACACTATGCTCAACGTACAGTAGTCTTTGTTGTTAACTACGTGTTTTTGTTTTACTCTTATTGCACGTATTATTCCGTGATGGCCACGGCCAAATATTCCAACACTCTTCTTTGTTCACACGTAACGTTATTATTTTACTGTTTAGTGTTTATAATGTACACAGCGCTGATGTAGGAACAATATAGGTACTATCCTAATATAATATATATAAATGACGTATTGCTTTGTTCCTTTACGGTTATCTACGACACTGTTCCTATTCCAATGAAGTGTTTTGAGTATTTAAATATTTTTTTCTAGTTTGAAATTCAAAAACACATGCAATCCCAAATTTTCACCACCTTAGGGGAGTAGGTTGGAATTTTTAAAGGAATTGTAAAGCAGGAGGATAACGACTATCTGAGCCCACTAATATATAGTGTAGTAGGTAGGTATTTGGTATATATTAAATCGATAGGG
>DWNH01000560.1:0-14447 GCA_018249895.1 Tiana niger
CTAACATTTGAGGAAACTTGTTACTGCACCATAAACACTTCATTTGATGGATCTAGTATTTTATTGTTGCTTTTCTCTTTCTTCACTGTTTTTTGAATACTTGACATTCAAAGAGTTCATAAAGAATTTCGATAGTGGTAGTTAAAAGGTTTGTAATATTAGTTTTTACAGATTCCGAGGCAACGTTACGCTATATGTGTTTATGTAATGTGTATTCTAATTAATTTTTTCTTTCATTTGTCGCATCGGGAAGACCTATGTCCAACAGTGGCTATCTAAAGACTGATGGATGTATAGATGGATATCGCATCGCGTTGTTGTTACATTTTACATTCAAGCGAATACTTATAGTAGTGGATCAGGTAAAATAAATATATATTTAGAACCCCTTTGCAGAGAGACATTTTTATTGAAATAAGGTAGGCGTAGGTCGTTCGACGGATGCTGTGCCCCGGTTTATCGATACTTACTCCACCTCTAAGACAATACAGAAGTATTTCAAGATAGTTTTCCCCATTTCATGTATTTTTTTATGTATGCACAGATTATATTAACAAAGATTATCTCATCTTTGTTGCAAGTCATGCGATTAAATCATTTATTTATGTTGTACACAATGCACACAAAATTGTAAACGTTCATAAACTATGACATGGGGTTCTTCAAGGAAGGCGCCAAGAGAGCACTTCTCCAAGACCGGAACCGCATCGGCGACCCCTCTGGTGTTGCTCATGTCCATAGGCGACGGTGGCCACTGACCATCACGTGGCCCGTCTGCCTGTTTGCTATGGTTAAGTTATAAAAAAAAAGTATAAACTATATTTTATATGCTTATTACATAAATTAACTAACACTGACAACGTATACCGCCCAGGACGTATATAGCCAAGGACACACTTTTCCTTGCTGGCCCGTAAGTACAAAGTCTGCAACTGCATCTGTGATTATCTTCATGACTAGGCAATTTAATGTAAAAGACATTTGCATTGCTAAAATATCTAATAGAGAGAGAGACATTTTATGGCATACGTTAAAAACCAAAACCATTGTCAACTGCAGTTATTATACAAACCTATTAAACCAGAATGTATGCTACGAGTAACATCACTGACATCGCATTGTTTGGATACGATGCTGGTAGTTTATCTGAACCCACTGCCACGACGCAACTCTGTATTCGTAGTAAATTTACTAAAATAAAGAGTAATAACTATTGGCGACGTTTAAATCTGAATTTCCTATTTGAAAGTTATCTTTTCTAATTGATGTTCTTATGAAGTTAAGTTGTATGTTTGTGTTATGGGTAATTTTTTTATTAGTCTCAAGAACTTTATCGAGATATTTGAACAACAGTAGACTATTGTAACTTTGCAGTAACAAGAGAACAATGAACAAATAACTATTAAATTTCTACGATCAAATTATATGAAACACGTCGAAACTAGCAAGAAATAGCAATAAACGTTAGGGCGAAACAATTTACGCCCACGAATACGTAAGTTACATAACGATACGCGAACCAAATACGCTTTTGGCAATAACCGGGCAACATTCTAACAATTTAATGTGGCATAAACAATACAAATACTGGTACTGGCTGGTTGTACGCGCCTCCGGCATATGGAGCCGCGTACACACCATATTTATTGTGTATGGTATTGTGGTGCGATCGTTACCGTATATCTGGAAGTGGGGGCGTATAGGGGCGCCCCATCATGAATCCTGATACGCACCGACCATCGTAGCGAGAACTACGCGACAATGATAATATATTTTAGGTTGATATATCAGGATGAGGGTCAGTTGTTTTTGGTGGCGTCGTAAAAGGGTTTGTTGATTGGACAGGGACACTCTCGTGGGCCTCTCTGACCCGTGCGCCTTGTTAATGGGTTTAATCGTCCCCGTAGTACGTCTCAGCAATTTATGTTTCATTTTCGATCTCGTTATGCACGGCGGATTATGCGCACATGCGACCCCCAAATTGGGAACGTAATTGTGATAGCGTGAGATATGTAAGTAAGCAAAGATATTTTATTTTGACGATCCCTCTCACTGCTATAATCCAAATTAAAAATATATCAGTTTTACTATTAAAATTTTTAACCTTGTATTTTTGTATTTATTGAGGTTAAATATGGTAAATCTAGAAACAAATAGGGACCACTTCCACGCGATATTAATTTTTAAACCCATTTCAATAATTATTCCTAATATTAGCGAAAGGAGTAATAAACAAGATTTCAATTAGACGCAACTATCTTTAGTCTTCAGTTTCTACGTTAGAAAGATCTCTAAAACTTTTTTTATATTATGATTATATAATTATCAGGGTGTTTATTAAGGTATCGTACTACTACGTAATGCATTGAATGTACCTAATGCGATAATAATTTAATACTAGTAAACATAAAGTTCACGAAATTCATCAAACATTACCTTAACGTCTTTACTTTGTTTCATTTATTTTGTCATATTTATCATTTATGGTACATGATATAGGTACTCCCTAACATTAGGGTTCGTTTTAATACAGGTGTGGCTTTATCAGAATTTAAAATAGGGATTAACACTCAGCTAGGCGTAGCGTATCGCACCACCAGCTCGCTCGGATTTTAGAGGATCTGACCGGATTTAAGCGGATTAATCTGGCTTGGTGCCGCTGCATGCGGTTTGTCGCGATATCGAATTGTTTATTTTACGTTTTAAATTGCCACCAGATATCTGTTTTCATTGCGTTAGATATTAACTATTTATTAAAGCTTCATTGCAGTATCAGTTAATGTTATTTGTTTTTTACTATATCCATTACGAATTCAAAACTAAATTTAAAGTATTAATGTATTCTAAGGGTTATATTTTTATTCGTTAAAATAAATACATATATAGTAACAAAAATACCTGTAAAAATGAAACACAATTAATGAAAGTCATATTGATAAAATTATTTAATATTAATTTTGCTAGAATTAGCTAGAAAATGCTTATACACAAAAGTAAGTATTAAAATAAATCTTCGTTGCTTAGATCGAGACTAAGTGGAATTATGTATTACTTATTTCTACAAGCTAAAGCGAAAGATGAGTAAAGCAAAGGAACAAAACCAATATAGGTAGGTACATAAAACTTCGACACACAATCTCCTGAATCCGGCCCCCGCTGCGACGTAGACCCGCTACGGCGTAGCACTAACATATAATCCTTTTCGCTACAATAGCAATTTCAAACTTCCTTAGGGGCTTCGGATAATCTTTCTTTATATCGAGCTACGAGCGGTAGCTACGAATGATTTTTGTCTTTTTCCAACACGTTTGCAACAAAACTGTGAAACAAAGACAGAAAACATTGTTTGAAGAAGGCGCTCTACTTCTCAATAAAAAGGGGAGAACGGTAATGTGTATTTAAATTTTGGTTCAAGTGTAAGTAATAATTCTGTTTTTTAATTTAATTTCTGACGACGTTTTAAATCTTTTTAGGGAGAGGGAAATAAATCTAGTTACACGTAAACTTAAGTAGGTAACGACTTTATAACCATTCCTGTAAGAGGCTTAGAATAACATTCATATTACATGCGTTGTACAATATCATGAATATCTTCATTAATATAATTGCCTAGTTGCCTATTAATTGATTTCATATGTGCAATTATACATTTTTTCGTTTGTTTACACTATTATTTGATTACAGTATTGTAAACAAAAAAAAAATTTCGTGAGTTTATTTCAATTACTCTATTAATTAATTCTATACTAAAATTACACATGTTCCATACCATTCTAGCATCTATAGCAAACAAGAAAAATACGTTATCTATAACACGAAAGCCTAAGAACTCCTAAAATAATCTATATCAATTCTCTTATTAATTCGGGAGTGGAAAGCGTTACTTTCATAGCTATTTTAATGGGTAATTTTCATAAACAAAGTTGGGAATCCGGGGTTGGGCGGGGAGCGCGGGGAGGGTTGGCGCGGGTTCCTTTTCCAAGATAGAAAACAGCTCCAGCGCTCGTATAATGGGTTTTTGGAATGGCGTCGTCCGTCTTGCCCCCAGCTCCCTTACCCCCTTTCTCCCCTCGGCGAGAAAGGATGAATTCTTATTTCCTCATCTCAGGCGTCCGGTGCGAACCCTCCATGTAGATTGCCTTTTTCTCCTAGAACCTCCGTATAACATAACAATGGCTTGTTTTCAATTTTGTTTCTTTTTTCTCGGTTTGTTAATGCAATATGGAAGGCCGGAACGTTGTTGGTGTTTATTGAATTGCTTGTCACACTTTCTATTCAGATATTTGCTGTTTCCATAATTGTGGTCTTGATGTGTCGCCTCACCTGCTTTTTGCCCTGTAAGTAATAAGGAAAAATTTATGAGTTGGTCGTTTATAATAAATTAAAATTTCTATTCAACAATAAATCAATAATAAAAAGTTTCTTATACGTATATTCATCTTAATAGTACGGATATTTGTATTCATATGGTCCATCCCATCACATAATGTAATTTATTTTATGTAACGATAATGCAAATCGCCAGTTAAAAAATATCGAATCTGTAACCTCCTGTTTAGAGACTATAAGTAATAACAACAATTCGCAAAGCAGGACAACGATCATAATCGTAATATATTTTAGATGCACAAACGACTGCATTCATGAAATCCAGTGCGAGCCAAAAATACTTTGATACTCTGCCAAAACACGCAAAATATACGCATAAACTAAATCATCCATATGTATTAGCAGTCATTTGTCATGTTTGCGACTCAAATGATTATCATGATTGAGAGCAACCTTCGAAACTTAATTAATTTATGGTAAATCTCATTTTATACCGTCATACAATGAAATATTTTTATGATCTATCTATCTGGATGAACGAAACAATAGTAATCTTAAATCATTTTCGCGATTAAAAAGAATAAAAAATTGTTACTTTTTATTTGAACACAAAAAAGGAAGAGATACTGTGATCAAATTCTACCCAATTCAGTGGGCCATTTTATTAAATTAACGGTATATAAAATGTTGGTAATCTGATCTTGGGATTCGGAGACGCAACAGAACGTGATACAAAAATGGATAGCAATCAATCAGGGGTGATTCGATAAATTACCTACCAATAGTTGTTCCTTTAGAGTACAATTTCACTTTTGACTATGTGAGTGCCTGATGATAGACCCCGAAGATGATTAATATATTCCGTAATCTCGTTTTATAACTTTTTTCTGGTAGCGGTTACCCATCAAAGTGAACACCACCTTCGCCGCGTCGTTACTTAATTTTGTATATTTATTACAATATAATTATGTACCTAAGCAGCGGGCATCGCGGCAGTTTATTATCGTTTTCATTACGATATTTAATCGGTTTTTCAACTGTAAAAATCATTACTACAGTAGCACAGACTCGAAAATAAAATTCTATAAGTATGTTCATGTTCATGATATATATAACATAGTGATTTTTAGTCTATTTTAAAGTAGGAGTTAAAATTTAATCTAGGTATATAATAAATGGTAGATCCTTTTTAATAACTTATCAAGATATACCTCTTTTTGAAAATAAAAATAAAATATTTCGTAATTTATAAAATAATCGGATTCTGGCTCATTCTTAAATATCCCGCGAATTTTTGGAATTGTGAGCTCTTCGAGTACAAAAAATGAACTTAACTGGAGATTCGGAAAACGACTGTTTTCAAAATAGATTTACTATTCACATATTTTTATGTGATGTACCTACATATATGTATAATATGTGAATAGTAAAGTCCAGAGATATTTGGAATAGGTGGACGGATTGGCTTTACCTACGGCATTAACGCTACAGTTTAATCACTAAAATTGTTGATAAAAGTACGAAAACGAATGCTTGAGGAATCTCGACATTAAAAAGTCACTTTTTATCGAAATTTTTGACGACGATATCTCGCGCACGAATCAACCGATTTGAAAACCAATAACTTCCCTATAGCTACTTGAAAATTTTCAATTTTCTTAGCCAGATTTTGGAAAACTGGCTGTAAATTCTAGCATATATTTCGTTCCAGAAAACCAGGGCCTCATTTGCATGAATGTTTCGCGAAAACACTTTAATGACGCAACGGATGTAATTCGACCTGAGCCTCTTTAATACGGCACTTTCGTCGTCTTTCGCAAATTGTAAGGGGCGGTAGGGCGAGTGTGCGGAAACGATTATCTAGCAATCATAGCAGTTGTCTGGAATGAGAACTTTCCCTTGAAAGGATAAACAAGTAGCGTGTGCGTGTAACTACCGAAGCAAACATGCGTAATTTATATTTTACGCGCCTTTATTTGTTCTTCTCTTAGTCTTTATTAATTTCTCTTATTTTTACCATCTTTCCAATTATTACAATCGTTAAATACCAAAAACTCTAACTATTCCTTCTTACAAATTGTAGAATTAACAATTTTCTTAGTAACAAAATAATCTTTTTCGGTTAAACTGAATTTTAATTGTATAACTGTAAAAAAATGTCAGATTTTTATTAAACGTACGAATCGATATGGTATGATAATATTTTGTAAGAGGTATTACAAAACATATAAGGCAGTAACTCCCCCATCGCAAACGATACACCAAAACGTTCATGGCAACATTTCGACGTCAAAATTACGTCGGTGTGTCTCCAATAAATATTTAAACATCTCAGAAAGCATGTGTTTTATGGCTTTTATGGCTGTTCGTTTCTATTTTGTTCTGATATTGCCAGTCACAGTCATATTAAAGGAGCTAACACAGTCTAATATTTAGAAGACATAATCCTTCACTTTAGAGTAAACGAGCCGTACTTAAGTAATGATTAAATACTACCAATTTGTATATAACTATAAAGATAATGTCACTTCCACTGTATGTAATGACAAGAATTGCATTATATTTAAATTGGATTTTGTTTCATGATGTTATTACTAATTTTAATTCGTTTTATAATTTGTAACAATTGAGAATTCTCTTTACTTTTCTATTGATTTATTTCAAATTAAGGCAGGCAAAACATTATGAGACATTGTGACAAATACAACATCTATAACACGGGACCTACTACTTATGTTCTTACAAATAAACGTTGCAAGTAACAATGAAAACAGTAATAGCTATTAAGATTTATTTCAAATCTCAATAAGGCGACAAATATATAAAACTATACAATTGCTGCATGAATTATTATACATATATTGCTTATCAGTATAAGCACAATTTTGTAATACTATTTATTCAGAAATACGTAGATAAAAAATTTGTTTAAAACTAAATACATAATAATATAATAGATAGATATTAATTTTTTATACACAATAATGGTCGAATGTAAAAAAATGTGGGCTGGCTTGATCAAATCTTGATTGTTTATCTTTTCACACAATTTAGATCCTCATAAATACGTAGGACGAACTTACAACAGAGTGGGATGAAGATACTCCGTGCACCGTAGGTCGCCTTCCATGGGATTTATGCTTATCTTACCCATAAAATGGTGTTAATGCTTATAAATATATCGAACGAAAAAGACGGTAGAACATCTATAGACCCATTACATTAAATCATAATGTTTATAAAAATAACAACTAGGTATAATAAATACGACAAAAATACTTTACAAATTTTACTATCAAATTGGAGAATATTATTATGATAGTGAATATAAATGCTTAATATATTTCGATGTAAAAGTGAGGTGCAGAATTAGATTTAACTTGTAAATATTTTAAATTGGTAGACCAACTGTTTTTGAACCTTTAATGAAACATAGTTTAGATACGCTTTCGATGATAAAAGTCTACCTGAAAGTTAGCACCTACACTACTACTACTACACCATGATAATACATATTGCATGTAGGTACATGCATATATGCCAAAAACAATCCACCAAAAGTAATTTCTTCTATCAACCGCAACATTGACTCAACCCTCGTAATGAAGAACACACGAAATAACACAGCGCAGGCGGTCGTAAGGAAAGCGACGTCGTTCCACAATTAAGACTGGCGAGGTCTTACGCAGTTTATCCGAAAATACGTGCCGTGGGTCATTATTAGCTGTAAATGGCATTTATCGAACTATTTGTTTTCTTAGCCGAGTGCATAAAGTTCATTATATTTAATTGCCTGGAAACAATAAAATAGGTGACTACCATGTAGTATGTGCGATTCAATGCGATTATATCTTACACACATTTAGTTAATATACTTCTTCAGTGTAGACTTATTTTAGTTTTAATTACATTTTGTTTATAATCATGATTGCGAAATACATCCTTTTTTACTACCTACATACATTTATGTCTTTTCAGTGGTCGCAAAATAAAATGCCAAATATAAAACAAACAATATATATATTGTCCGCAGTTGCTTTTAAAGTTTTAAACTTATAATTGTATTCAACTTTATTTAGTAACCACAAAACATTTGTAGGTACGAGTATAATAGATTTTTGTTTCATTATAGTTTAATTGTTTCTATTTAGGTATATAAAAAATTATTTAAAACGTCGAGTATTTAAAATTTACTGGTTATGGCAAAAACGTTGTTCTAACTAGCAATTTTATAAAATAGTTAAATAAACAAATAAACAAAGGTACAAAACCAGTGTATCTTCAAAATTTAACAAGTAGAATTCAGCGGATACTGGATAGTGAGTACCTAATAAGGGGTATGGAGGAGGCTCCAGTCCGGCACGTCGGCTTTATGGCCCGTTAGTGCTACTGAAATCAATAAAAGTACCAGAATGTACTGCACATGCGCAACAAAGAGCTCGCCTTACAGACCTCGCACTGACTCAGCTACATTTATTTTATAGGCACTTGTATTTGTGTCTATCACCACTTTACTCTTTACTGTTGACAGAGTAAAAAGAGGGAAAAATTAATTGGCAGGGCCGTAAATACCGTCAGCGCTATCAGAGGGTTGGTTAAAAGTTAGTAATTGAATGTTTTTGTAGTTTAAGCTTCACGATGAAATTAAATTATGACTGTGATAATATGTTACACTTGTTAGTAATTCGATATAACTTTTTTGTTTAATTAGCATATGTAGGCTTTAGAGTGTCTAACTTGTTTCCTAGTAATATCCATTTCAATAATTATGTACGTTCAAATTCGGCATCATTCTATTTTATTACCCTTACTAATTATAAAATGTACATACTTATGTTTTTAATATTTTTTTAATTTTTTACATATTTACAAGGTAGGTAAATAAGTTTCCATATGGATATAGCCGCCCGCGCCGAAACGATTATTGTACCTAACAATTTTATTTGTTACGTAAAGGTATCTAAGAATTGTATGGTTCTAAATATGATAGTGTGGTCTCCTGCTGTGACTAATGTCGTTGCTTGAAAATTCCGTAGCTTAACATTATTTTAAATTTATAAAAGAATAAAGATATTTCGGCTCCACCTACAGAAACCAGTCTATTCGGCTTCTTTTAAATTTATAGATTAAGTTATTTATCACGGGTATTTTTTTTATAATCCAATGGTAGGTACATAAATGTTTCAGAATTTCAATTACTTTTCTACGTAAAAAATAAACGCTCGCGCATAGGTATGTATGCATATTTTTTATTAATATCGCTTTTATTTTTTAGTGTCAATAAATTAAATCTAGAAAAAGTATTTTAAAGAATATCAGATTTATTTCAAATAAAATCTTAGTCGCCTTACTTCCCTGCAGAATCGCATTCATGGATTTCTATGGATTGCATAATACCTTCTATGATTACTAAACAATAAGCCCGGCTACGTGCTTTCCTATAAAAACAAGTAAAAACGCTCGGGCAGAACAGGTGGCACGTACATACATATGTATAATTATGTGTCACTTCAATACACACGATTTTTAACTCCACCCATCATAGTTTCCTGCAAAGCATTTTAGTGTAAAATCCTAAATCACACAATCAAGCAGTGTACAGAAAGAGTGACGACTCCTAAAAAGGATTTATAGTTCACGTTTACGACACTTTTATGAAGTGGCAACCCATTAACGATTCATTTTTATTGAATCACAACAGTAACCAATTTTCCGGCCATCAGGATCGCGACGACAAAGCTGATATGCCGTTTAACGACAGGACAATTAATTAAAAAGGCATAAACGCCAGTTTTATATACGGGGAGACTATAAAGACTAACTTTTATACGTCGTAAACGCGATTGTCTGAAGACCCGGGGACTTCGATACTGTGCCGTGTGCCGAGGGTTATTGACTTGTTTCATCGATGGAAGACAAAAGATAAAAGACGAGCATCACCGTTTAAGTAAAATACTATTTTTTGCATAATTCAGGAACATTTATTATTATTCTGTCCTTTGATATATTTTATGTGAGTACCAAAGTGGTATTCAACCTAATAATCAACTTATAAGTGTCTATTAGGGATCCAAAAAGATACCTGATGTAATTAACCTATAATACCTATAATAAATACAATCAAAGTAGGCTCTTCTAAAGGCTGCATGCATCCACGCGTTTCCATCCTAAACACATAAAATTAATTAATAAATTACGATACAGAAATATCATGGATGTGACGATGGTACCTTTTCACTAGTAGGTACTTTTCACTAGGGCACTACTCTGGAAATGTTCTCATAATTATTTTTCCAATCTCCTAATACTTCGCTTTCGTTTTTTATCTTATAATGACGCAAGTCTCTTACAGGGAAGACCGGTGTTCTCCCACCAAAAGTACTTAGGGGAATATAAAAAAACTGAAGAGGTTTGACTAGACTTTCATTTGATTATCTCAGTACTACTTTGATTTTTGAGGCGAATTAAAAAAGAAGTATCCATAAGAATTGCGATGTACCGAATCTTTTGTATATATTTTTAACACCAAAAAAATTTAGGTAAATAGTATTACAGTTATGTTTCTCTTATATACTGCAAGGTTCTACCTATAAAATAATTTTAATTTCTTATTACATGTTTTAAGATGTTTTTAATAATTTGATTTGTAGCTACGTAGCAACTTACTTCTTACTTGTTTCCTAGATAGCTACATATGTACATACATAACTACTTACTGGTCTTCTAATAATTGAGAATCCGTAACCGCTGACCATAATTTATAACATATACTTTATCCATTTGTACGTATTCATTACCAATACCTAAGTAATAATATTATTCGTTTTTACGATCTTGCTGATTGCATTAGTTTTGATAGTGTCTCCTTATTTAGATGTGTAGGTACGAGAAAACTTTGTTCTCTTGGGCACGGCTAAATGATTGTGTTCGCGTTCAAAACATTATACTAAATCACACAAGTACAGACGAACAACGCAAACAACGCATTAAAGATCAGGACTAGATGTCTCGGGGGAGGAATAAAGAAGATTTATACTCTCTAAAGGAAAGCTTTGAATGAAAATAGTGGGATTTTTAAATAAAGCATTAAAGAAAAAGTTCCGGACCATTTGAGGTGGGGTATTGTACCTCTATCGGACGCCATTGTTGACTGCTGCGGGGATTCGAAACATTGATATAGGTTACGCTGAAGCGACTTTTATAATAACTGAAATATTTCATTATAATAATAATGTCCCAAGCTGAATAGTGTAGCTCGTACTTGACATAGATATGGTACGAAATACACATTTCTGGTTTTTGGTCATCTAGAGATTTCATCTACTTATAAATTCAATCGTATCAGAAAATAATGAACATTTAATACTTATATTGTTTATTTTGTACAAGTAAGTATATTGTCATAATTTTCTTAGTCTTCAATTTTTAATCATTTTAATGTCATCTTTAATTTTATCCCGCTGGATTCTCGAAGCAAGTTAGTTGCAACTTTAATAGACGTGATATTGAAGCACTTTTACAATAGTGTTGTGCTAATCGCGTTATCAGTGTTACCTTGTTGGTTCAATTATTAAAAATAAATAAATAAAGTTCGCGTTGATCGCGAAAAAATCTTGTTTAAAAGCCGGCGCTTTATCACCATTTTTTATAGCCAAAATTTACCTTAAAAAAATATGTACATTATTTAAGTAGAAAATAGTTTTAAAAACCTACCTGAGATCCCAAGAAATTAGTAATACCTAATGTTACTACGTAACCATGACTCGTGATATATTAAGTATTTTAAAATATCATTTTATTTTAAAACAACAGTAATTTTTCAGTACCAGTAAGTATCTCGGCGATTTCATAAAGTATTCTACCTAGACCTAAGCAGCTAGACAGGTCAGCCAGCTATGACATAATAATAATTAGTCCAAGTGAACCAATTTCGAAGTTGCCGCGAAAAAAACTCAGTAAAAAATCTCGATGTCCTACATAACTGAGGCACATCCAGTTAATACCTTACATATGGAAGACCCCGCCACCAAAACCCAACAAAGAAATTCACCTTGAAGTTATGGTCTTTAATGGAGTGTTTGTGACCATTATTTTTTATGTCCCGATATCGAAGCCTTTGATTCCTCATAATGCCGTACCTATAAAGCGATCGAGCCAAATTATTTAATGGGTTGGAAGGACATAAAGATTAAAACATTAATAATTACTTTTAAGTGTGTTTTTAGATAAATAATTAAGATATAAATTGCAATTTATTTCTCTTAAAATTAACCATAAAGCAACGATAAATCGTATCTTTAATTTAAAATGAATACTGTGAACCTATTGCATTATAGAACCGAGGAAATTCTATTCTGAGTAGATAATAATGTTTTCGTAAAGTATTACAATTAAGTTTTCATATTTTTAAGAATGTATGAGCATTATGTACAAATTTAATATTGAGGAAATGCCTAACATCAATTTTCAATGTAACAGTGTGAAATCTTTTGCTACCCGCAATAGCAATAATATTCATTTAAAGGCGATGTTGTACATATTTATTTGTAGAAGAAGCAGTAGGTACTACTGAGCCCCCACTTTCCCTGGGTGGAGCGGGGTAATCGCAAACACAGGAAACGGATCTGACAAAGTTTTCCGCCGAACGGGGGAGACCGGGTGTTTGTATAGGGTAACTTTAATGTATAATAAATCGTGGATGCGGATATAATGGAAGAAGTATAGCGAATCTTATCGGTAAACGTTCCAAGTTTATGTAGATGTAGTAAAATTGGTTTGAGAAAAGATTCAATTCAAGAATTATGTTAATTAATGTTCAATTATTAATTACGTAAAAAATTAAGAAGTAAGAAGTATTTTTATTAAAACGATATTTTAGATATAACATAGATATAGACATATAGAAAGATATAGACATACATACAATAAAAAAAAGACAAATAAACGGATGGCAGACAGTACAACCATAGGTATATCTAATAAAGTTTCGTGGGCACCCTATACAGCAGAAGAGAAGTCTTATAAACGTAGTATATTGCTATTACATTTTCAGATATTGCATTATCATATTCGTACCTACATCATCATTATAGCCTTTTATTATTATATTACACTGGTTTATGGAAACGCATATACCTACAGCATAAACCTAACGGCAGGCGCCTGTATTCGCGCGGGATCGGCAATCAAATCTACATTCATATTAATCTAAGAATCATATTATGGAGTTTACTAATATTCAACGACGAACACATGTGTATATTTATTTATAAGAATACATAGGCACAAATGTAGGTCTGTGGTCCTACACTAAGAATCCCTGTGTCGTGGATAAGCAGTTCCCTCCACTTACCTTAAGCTCTTAAATTATAGTTACATTACAAATTACAATTATTAAATTATTATTACATTTCAAATGTTACTAGGCTTTATGTAGTTCGTTATTGTTTCACCGTAACAAAACCAACAAGGATTGTCAACCCTAAAGCACATAGTAATGTTGGAATGTAATACGAAAGGAGAACATTAGTGGGTGTTCTGCAATATCGACGTGCGACGGCTGTGGACAGCTATTGCGACCTTTATTAAAACTAAATTTCGGCCCGCAAAACGTCCACAGCCTCTGTAACGATTTCAATGTTCTAGCAAAATTCGAACATAGTTTTGTGAGAAAATTACCTTAGTTATGAAAAGGAATTTTATCGAAATTCTTTCTTAGAATATAAGCCATCCATTTTCCACCTATTAATTAAACGGGAAATGATGATTCAAAATGAATTGGTATCAATGCTACAATGAAAGACAAAGTTCTGTTTTGTATTATTAAATACCTACATTATTATTTTATTAGACAAATACATACTTTGTGTACAAGTAATACAGAAATATTGTGTAAAGTAAATATTAAAACTTACTCTACTATAAGTAGAATTAATATGTTACAAATACACTACGTTTTGTACTAAAAATAAACACCACGTTCTCAAAGTAAGACTAATCATAAGGAAAGAAGAATAGCAAACTTCTCAATCAATTCACACAGCAGTTTCAGAAAATTTTGCTACTACAAGGGAAGTCCAAATTGAATCAGACACAATATCAGTAGGTACAATATGTCC
>DWNH01000561.1:0-14445 GCA_018249895.1 Tiana niger
AACCTCTGCCCCGCCGGGAATCGAACCCAGGACCCTTCGAATGGTGGACCGGCATGGTAACCACTACACCACACGGTCGGTCGTAAATACGTACAAACTTACAATACAACGCAACACGCTGCATCAATAACTGTATTTTTTTGTTAAAAGTAACAAACGAGCGTGCAGGCCACCTGGTGTTAAGTGGTCACTGCAACCCATGGACATCCCTTGGCAGTACCTCAGGCAGTACTTTAGTCCTGCTTGAAACCGCGAATAGATGCGTTGCTACTTCTGAGTACTAATATGGTTGCTTCGTATTTAGTGAACTCCGGCATCCACTCTTTCCGAAACACAATAAATTGTTTAACGGTAGATATGGGTGTGGCGGCGGTACTTTCCTGGGCGGGAGCGTACCAGTCTGTTCGTTTCGCGGTTAAACATGCTCGCACGAGATTGGTCGAACACAACTGACTGACTGGCGGACGGACAGCGCGGTACTGTTTGACGGTCACTGCGGTACAGTTCACGTGGTGCCGTTTTTAAAGTTGTTTCATATCTCTTGATATATTGTTATTCGTAGTTCTGTGTATCACAAACATGAATGGAAGTATTGTGATTGATAAGGAAAATTTAAGTTTTTCATTTGAAACATGTGAATTTTTAATTGAGAGTGAGATCTTATAGAATCGTCATAAAAAAGAAGAATTAAAAATATCTTCAAATGGTTTGTGGCTTATTTTGTCTGTAGTTGTTTAAATATGGGTTTTTTTAAATACATTTATTTTTATTATTACAGAAAATAAAATGTTTTGCTTATTATACAAATATGTATATATGATTTTATGGTTCAAAAACGCATTTAAGGGGTCTTGTATGTTTTTTACTTTTAAAAAAAGCAGGATGTTTTTAAACAAGTAGATATATACAGGGTGTATAATATACAAATACAACAGATAATACACTGAATTTAACCATACAGTACTATATTGTGTAATAAATATTTATAACAAAGTATTAATCAAAAAATGTCTCACTTTAATTGAAAAGTCCGTTCTTGGTTTCTGAATTTTAAGAAACTATTATAAAGTATTAGGTACGTGCTATAGTTTTAAATGATTATTAAACTTTTAGGATTTAAAAATAATATCATTTAAAACTAATATAATTAAAAACTAATATCATTTAAAACGAATATAATTTAATACTAATATAATTTAAAACTTTAAACACAGGCTTTGTCTAATTTGGGGTCAGATGTGTGTGTTGTCACACCGTGTGTGTTGTCCGAAGATATTTATTTTTTGAAAGAGTTATTGATGCCTAACTTCGTAATGTCGCGCTTCCGTGACGCTTCGCGCATCTCAAAATTAATCTTCACTGAACGCACCGAAAAGTATAGATTAAAATTTTGCGTTTAAAATAACAGCAAATTGTTACACCCTGTATTTATCTCTCTAGTTACACACAATTTTTAACCTTATGTGCCTTAAAATAATGTGCAAAATGCTTGTTGTTGTACAAATATATACATTCATGTTATTATTATATCGCACCAAAGCTCTTAAGGCCGTTGATTGCAAAGAAAATGTTTAGTACAATTAACGCTGAACGTTGATTATAGTTACGTGTCGTTTGTTTATGAAGAACGAGTCGTTAACGGTTTTTTTTATTGAATAAAAGAAGCAAAGTATGCCAGGTCACCTTATGTTATTTGTTCACTGCAATACATGGATATACACTTGCAACTTCAGGCAGTATATTAGTCCTGGAGATCGCTAACAGACGCGTTGCAACTTCTGAGGACTAAAATCGTTGTATATAGTGTACTCGGGCAACCACACCTTTGTTCCGAAACACGATAAATTGTACACGGTAGAATTGGGTGTGGCGGTGGTGCTTTAGTTGCCGAATCTAACACTTGTCGATTTTATTTTAATGTAAATTTTTCTTACAAATTTTTCCTTTCCTAACGTTTCATAATAATATTTCCCTACTCCAAGCAAACACAATTGGTTTTTATAAACATATCGACTGCAGCAATTAACTATGTCGTAACTGCATTTTGACAATTTTCATCTTAATGAGTTAGAGATCTTAGAATATCAATGTTTACGACCTCGCAAGCAATCAAACCATAAATAAGGCTCTATCTTTATTTTTCACAATGAAAAAAGTGCCTTCAATACATGGTCTTATGCTAATTTTATCCTTTTTTAAAACCTTATGCCAAAACACTGACAAGTAACAATTTCTTACTTGCGATTTTGTTAATTGCTGCAGTCGATATATACTCATCAGAATTTTATTAAATATGTATAACGGTCTAATAACACAGATTACTCAAACTTCCACCCAGTAGGTACATACATTATACCAGGGATTCCCAAAGGAGTCAATATCGACAAAAATGAAAATCGCAAAGTTTTTATATTGATAAGTATTTTGTATCAATCGGAAAAAGCTAGAGATAGGATTTTTAAAATAATTTGGTTGTGGTCTGAGCTATCAGTTCGTTTTAAATAAGGGGTTTCTTGCTTAAAATAGTTTGGGAATCCCCGCATTATACCATACCTCTCTATAAAAAATTACAACCTTTCAAACAGCATAAAAAAACTCATTTGTTGTCCAATGTTAAAAAATAACGAAACCGTTAAAATTAGCTTTAAAAAAATCTAAAGCTACGAAAGGTTCGCAATAAAAAAAAAACAAATTTTCCTCGTATAAAATCTATATCGCATTGCCATCTCACACGAAGCAGTCTTATTCCGTTAAACTTGCAAATGAATTTCATTGAGTTCCCTTACAACGAAGCATTATTTGTGTTATGAAATCAAGTATCAATAAATTTATTTAAATCACTCTTAAAATTGTAAGTAAAAAGTGCTGCAATGTGAACGACTAAATTAATTGGCTAAGTGATCTAATAAATAATTAAAATAATTTGTTTCATATGATATCACTGAGCAAAACGTTTACATATTTTTTCATTTGATGATATCAATATTGCATTTGGAACTGGTCATATTGCCTTAAAACGGCACTTCACGGTTCCATATTCACGGCAATATGTGGCTATAATATTGATATAATATTTACAAAATCTGATTCTGATTTTACATAACACAATATGACGTCAGTTTTTTCCACCTAGACGTCTTACACTATGTGTAACAACGATTGACTAGATAAAAACAAACAAAAAAAAATCCATAATTCAAATTAATAAAGAGAGATGGAAATGTTTAGCTTACAAATATACTATGAGTTATATAAGGAAAATAAAGTAACCACGATGACACTAATGAAATGACGCTAAAGAAAATATGACCGTTCCAAAATCGTACCAACATTATTATTGTTCAACTTTAACCTCAAATCATACGAGACCAAAAAACTTGAGGTTCTGCACTCATTCATAAAAATTGTTCGGGAACTTCCATTCATGGAATTCAAGTTTCAGAACAGACAATACATACAGCACAAAGCATTCCTCTCCCCACTATCTCTCTATAAAAATACATATTGGGATATTAAAGCTTGACAAATAATAGGTACAATATTCGATATAAACCAGTCTAATATTAGCCATGTCTGCTAGAATTCTAGAAGATAATAAGTATTTAAAAAATAGACAAGGATTATTACGTCCAACATTTTGCCAAAACGAAACGACTGTGAGTGATTGCTTTAATCAAATTAATTAATTTGGTTTATTGTGTCTACCCAAATAGGTATATTTGTCTTTTATTATCTTAAGTTGAGCTGAGGATGACAGTATTCTCTCGGATATTAACGACATCTAACATACCACCATGCGAATTCACCACTAAATTCTTCTCAAACTACAAAATGACAAAGTATATATCTATATCTTCATCAGAATATATATATATCTATACCTTTTTCATAACTCACACACTGCCATCTGATCCCAAATTAGACAGAGCCTAATGCGCATGTAACAAACTCTTACCAACATTATTGGATTTTTGTTGCCATACTGCTATTCTTTCCAAAACATATCAATTTTAGTAGTATGAAAATTAGCATTGTTACATCTTTTATGTATGTATATGTAAAAATAATACTTTGTAAAGTTTTAAGACTAAATTGGCTGTTAGACCTAAATAATTTTAGCCGCCGATTAAAATACGAAATAAATTATAAAATAAAAATATAAAGAAATATTTTTGTACCTAGTTTCAAAATAACTTTTTTAAAGCTAAAGGTTTTTGTAAAGCTGAGATGAATGTGCAATTCAGTAACTTTAACCACTTTTATAAGAGGCCTTCATTTACATAAATAAGTCGATTGTTGAATAATGTATCTTAAAATTATCATTAAAGCAATCACTCGATTTGTTTTAGATACAAAATTGTTTGCAGTTTTACAAAACAGAGATCCTTGTCGCTCATTCAACATACAATAAGATATTTGTAAGAAACTATATTAGGAGTCCATAAATAGTATGAATATAAATATCTTTGGGAGCACTTGGATATATTAGCTTGGTTACATAACATTTCGAGCGTATGATTTAAAATTTTAATAATTTTTGTTGTTAAAGATAATCTATTAAGGAATAATTGATTTCATAATATCATAATAATATACAAAATCGATAATATAGGTATATAATATCATGGAAATATTGTGACCTAATACTAAATAGTTGAAACATTGTATCTACAAGGGCAACATTAATATAGGGCTGCCATTATTAATAGTCTCTACAATATTGATAAACTCTGTAGTACACCTTCAGAGATTATATAAAACTAAGTTGTGCTATTACTGTTTGGGATAACAGAACGTGTAGCACATTGCACATGCATAGCTAACACGTTGTATATTATGCTATTATCTGAGTATTCAGTTCAAAGTCGAAGCTAACATTCGTTACTACACAACGAACTTTTGAAATTTCCAAAATCTGTTAAAAAGTTTGTTCCAGAAAATTGCCACAAAATTCAGATTTCACTTACAAGCAAACAATAGATTAAAAAATAAATTGGCAGTTTAAAAAAGTAATAAAATTAAAAACAAATATCTAGTAAGTAACGACTAATTCGTCCAGTGAAAGAAAAATCTGAATTTTATTGCATCCACGATAACCAGTTAAGTACATTTGAGTCAAGAGTAGATTTTATTGTTGCTCGCAGACTTTGTTTATTTCGATTATATTGTTACTGGTAACATCTAAGACAATTATAACGTAACCGATTACATCAATGTCAATTGATAAAACAGCTTAATTTATCTAAATCATACTTTAAATCTCAGTAGCCATAATGCGAGTTTTGAGACTGGTTTTGAGATCGTATGAAGCTATGAGCAGTTTGTATTGAAAAAACACCACTTCTTAGTACATTTCGACCGCATTCAGATATGTCAAGCGTACCTGCTTGACCTCAAAACTCACATTACGCCTACAAATTAAATGCCGGATGGAATACGTAACCATGTATTGTATGTACGATGTTTTGATACTACAAAATATATTTACTGCTGAGCGGGGAGCATGTGAGACCAGGCGGCCTCGTACTTGGCGTGTGCTGCACTGCAAGCGGACTTCGTGCCCTCCACCACGCTCAGTGGGAATGGATCACTCTGCAACGAAAACATGTAACTACTATGAAGTATAATAAAAAAAAATGTATTTATTCAGTAAACATATAAAATAACAAGAGGCAAGGGCCCCTGTACTGGGTTAGTCACCCGTATCACAAGGCACAAAAAAGTTTAAGTAAGAACCATACTAACAATGATACAAGAATGAAGAAACAGTTTTACAGGTATGTGTTATCAGCTTATTTATAATATAAACGTTTTTTCTTTTAAAGTATGTGTACTTTTGTTTGTGTGTGTAGTATAGAACATAAAATAGGGCCAAGTGCGAGTCGGCTTCGCGCACGAACGATTCCGTACTATTATCTACAAGTTCTTAAGTCCGATAAAAAGATTGGAAAAAAATCCTCTTGTTTTACCCTTTGGGTATGGAACCCTAAAAACGATACACTTAAATGTAATTAAATAAATAAAATGTAATTAAATATGATACAGTAAAGATGGGAAGGCTAGGATTGTTAACAGCAGGCGACTCACGGTGAAGGCGGCGTGCGCGCGCTCGACGGCAGCGATGAACCGCTCGAGCTCGGCGCCGCTGGCCAGCGTCAGCGCCAGCCCCGCGCCGCGCTCGCGCGCCTCGCACACGCTCCACTCCTGCAACACGTGCACCGGGTGAGCGCTGGTAGTACGTAACAGCCATTCTTCTTCATTTTTACCGTGAAGCGATCTGATATTGGACGACCCTTGTGGTGTAGTGGTTACCATGCCGGTCCACCATTCGAAGGGTCCTGGGTTCGATTCCCGGGGCAGGAGTTTAAATGATGAATTTAGATTTGTTCTCGGTCTGGGTATTAATGTAATTGTCTTTGTGTGTCCATGGTACCCACGACACAGGATCCTAAAATCCTAGTGTGGGGCTATGAGTGTGAAGCGTTATTATTGTTCTTATTATATTAGTGCGTTTTGGAATGGTAACATAGCCATGTCTAATCTCATCGTGAAGCGTTGTGATATTACTACGTTCGGGTTGGTGCCATCGCCACGCCCATTCCGACCGTTGTGGTATAATAGTTGTACTTCTTCCCCCAACCTTTCGAGGTGAAACATTGAGATCAATGTTATTTTTTTATTTAATGTATTAATATATTTAATTGTAATATTCAGCATAGTTATTGAATATTGATAAATCATATCAATCAGCGTCAATATCATTGCACTACTAACTGCTCACAAATACTATGTATTTATCTATGTATATATGTATGTACATATATATCAATGTCATGTTATAACTCACCAAGCAGCACCAATTCTCGTCTGTGTCCGGTATTTTGAATGCAGTCAAGTTCTTGATAGAGCCGCACGCTAGGATTTCGATATCCGCTCTCATGTCCTCTATGTACTCTGGAATAATGTGCAAAATATTAATTTATTAAGGACAAATCTAAATTGAATAATTATCACGCATGTAAATAGAGAAAAGTGAAAGTTGAACGGTAATGTTTTTACTAATTAGTAAGTATGTAACTATTTTATAGTATTTATTTATTATAAAGTAATCACTGTAGCTTTTGACGACCCGTGTGGTGTAGTGGATACCATGCCGGTCCACCATTCGAAGGGTCCTGGGTCCGTTATTTATTATTTTATTTATTTCTGTTGAATTTCACTTTCTTTTTAATAATACTGGTTACCACTTTCCTTTAATATTATAACAATTCTAAAGGCATAATAAAATAAACGCATATGTCTATTCTAATTATTAAAACTAATAATTTATTATACCTACTGTAAGTCTCAAGGGCACATTGCATAAACAACTAGTTTAAATTCAATGTCTATCTTAGTGTATGATATTTACAAACAAGGTACCTACTGATAAACAATTAATAATTATATTACATTGTATTGTTTGTTATATAATGCTTTGCAAAGTTTTAAATCTATATTTACAAACTTTTTTTTGTTATTAATACACAGAAGTAGCAAAGAAACATGGAGGCTACATGATGTTTAGTGGTCTATATAGCCCATAAACATCCAAATCCAACCTGGGACAGTACTACCGCCACACCCAACTGTGCCGTAAAGCAATTTATTGTGTTTCGGAAGGAGAGTATTGTTGCTAGACTTCAATGAATAAGAGGGGACAATTATACTCCTCCGAAGTAACAACGCATCTATTTGAGATCTTAGGTAGGACTAAGGTAATGCCTGGAGTTGCCCATGGACGGTTTGCAGTGACCATATAACACCACTGACGAACATCGTTTGCTACTTTTATTCAGTAAAGAAAAAAAACCCAATCGAAAGATAAAAAAGTTATTGACATGATTTTTTTATTGAATAAAGCAAACGAGCATGGAGGCTACCTGGTGTTAGGTGGTCATTGCAACCCCCATGCAACATCCACTTGCAATTTCAGGCAGTACCTGAGTCCTACCTCAGATCGCAAATAGATGCGTTGCTACTTCTGAGGACTAAGATGGTCGGCTCGTATTTAATGAATTTCGGCATCCAAGCCCTTTTTCCGAAACACAATAAACTGCTTCACGGTAGAATTGGGTGTGGCGGTGGTACTTGAAAGATAGTTAATACACTAAATAAAAACACCAACAGCCTTCAAATATCATGCCCCAGTCTCGCCGTGTCAAGTTCGGCCCGTCGTTGACTCGCGACCTCTTGTGGGTTCAACGAATATCACGTGACATTGTTCACATTCAATTTTCTTTGTAACTATCTGGGTTATTTATACTCGGACCCTTTTGAACTTATTCGAAATTTTCACCTTATAATATTATCATAAACTATTTTTGACATTTAATATTCGATTCCCCACAGGGCAACAATTTAAATGATAAATTTCGAATTCTGTTCTCAGTCTGTGTGTTCATGTAATTGTCTTTGTGTGTGTCCATGGTAATTGTCTTTGTGTCTGTCCATGGTAATTGTGTTTGTGTGTGTTCATGGTACCCACAACACAATCCTAAAATCCTATTGTTGGGTTATGAGTATGAAGCGTTAAAAAAAATTCACAATACTACACAATACACATACTTTTTAAAAGAGGTTTAGTTAGTTTTCCTTAACTTTAGCATGAACATCACCAAAAATTTCGTATTGTAAAACCAATGATAGCTGTCAATAGCTGACACCATAATACAGCATCTCTATATGGGTTAAGTGTTCCACCTACCTTTTAACAGAGCCTCAGAGCCCCTATCTTTAAGATAAGCGGCCGCTCCAGCAACGAATGCCAAATCAAGTGTGTCCCGTAAACTGATGACTTCGTACGGGGTCACCAAGATAGTGCACGCTGGTGGCGGCCCCCCCGCTCTGGGATCCGTTTTCTTCGCACCGTCCTTCTCTTCAAGGGCCTGTAAATATTATTTTATGTTATATGTATAATTGAATAAATTTATTGTATACTATTGACACTTTCTTTACTTACATAGTGATACTGACGTGAATTTCACGCATGGTGTAGTTGTTACAATATGTATGCTTTAGAATACTAAAATGGACTCTTAATACTGCATAAATTTTCAGAAAATAGAGATCTATGTAATAATAATAATTGTTTTGTATAGTCAATGGAACACTATCCAATCTAGTTCCATCCAAAATAGTTTCAGTTTTCGTCTATCTGCGTGGACTTAAGATTTGTTTTGGTTATTTTAAGAATCTATGGTAAAAAATTCTTTATAGGGGAAGGTATTTATAGGCGGTAGGCTGCTGCCCAGGAAAGAACCACCGCCAAACTCAATTCTACCGTGAAGCAATTTATTGTGTTTCGGAAAGGGGGTTCACTAAATACGAGGCGACCATCTTAGTCCTCAGAAGTAGCGCACCCATTTGCGATCTCAGTTAGGACTAAGGTACTGCCTGAAGTTGCAAGTGGATGTCTATGGGTTGCAGTAAACACTTAACACCAGGTTGCCTGCACGTTCGTTTGCTTTTATTCATTAAAAAACAAAAAATAATATACCTGAGCAGCATGCAGCAGTAGACTCTGGAGCCACGACGAGGCCGTGGGGTCGTCCGGAGCCGCCAGCAGCAGGCGGCTGGAGTCGCCAAGTGCTATCTCGAAGCAGTGAGGACGTCGTGACGAGTCGATGTGCCGTCGCACCCCCAGCACGGAACGGAGCGCGATGTTGTTAGGTAGAGGAGTTGTCCCGTCCGGGGAGTGGGCACCCCAGTGAAGTACTCCCGCTCTATAAAAATAAATAAATAAATATCTTGGGACAACTGACACATGGTCATCTGATTCCAAATTTGGCAGAGCCTGTGCTATGGTAACCTGACAACTGATATAGTTACTTAAATAGATTTTTTTTCCTTTTTACAGCCAGACACAGAACAAAATATTCATGCTCATCACACAAACATTTGTCCTGGGTGGGAATCGAACTCACGACCTCCCGTTTAGCGGTCAGGTTCGGTAACCACTAGACCACGAGGTCAGTGTATACCTCATAAGTACTGAGAAAGTTCAGTCCCCTTCACGAATTATTGGCACCGCGTCTACGCCAAATACGAGTAACATACTGTCGACTCCATTACAGTCGAGTGGCTCATTAGCGCCGCCCCATATTCGCTAACAAGTGACGGAAAACACCTCGTTACGTAATTTTTTGCCTATTCATCGTTTCTTGATGGACTATAATATGTTTTTAGTTGTATAAAATATTCAGTGCTTACAATTTTTAAGAGAATGTTAAAAGACGTACTTAAATTTACGCTAGAACGAATTAGATAATATACTTAGTTCTATCTATAGGTATTATAATATAAAACAATAAAATTACAATTACTACTATTGGAAACTAGGCATAAACAAGTTTGCTTGGTGTCTATTTTAATAAACAACTGTTACTTTAGTGTGAATTTCTAAGAATTTTTTTTTGTATTACTCTACAATTTCTATTCTTTTTCTATGAAAGTCTTCAACGACAAATAATTCCAAAATATCTTATCTTAGATATACACATGCTTTGGTCCTTCAAAGAACTATATAAGCCACCTTATCTTCATACCAAACAATTCATCCTTTTAACCGATAATTGATTCGCTGTAACACTGTAGAAAAAGGTAATTAAATAATTCCCAATTACGCGTTACATTAACACTCACCTTAACAAAAAGTAGCAAGGTTCGAATCGCTTGCTCTTATCAGTTCTACACATCAAGTATCCCTCGAGGGGCGGGGCGAATGCCCCCGGCGCTTCGATGAGGCGGTCCCCGGCGTCGCCCGAACACGCACGACCGTAGAACAGGATGGGTGGTATCTATAAAAGAAATGTTTAACTTCAATATTCCATTTCGATAGGTGCTAGGCTGCCGTCCGGGGAAGTATCACCGCCACACCCAGATCTACCATGAAGCAATTTAGGCCTATCCTGGAGCCACTTTGAAAAGGCTAAAACTAACCCTCCAACCCTAACCTCATCACCCTGAAAACAATCACTTACTCCTATCACTCGAGACTCGAACCTGTCCTTAAGCGGCGGTTCCAACTGGGCGCTGCACTGGAGCAAGGAGGGTGTGATTGCGTCTACTAACGAACTTTGATAATATTTGCGATCCGAATGGGTCTTTTCAAGAATTAGTAATTAACTACTCGTAGATTGTAGTCGTTATTCAAGATGTCACAAATATTTAACCAGTATTCGGTATTCGATCGAATATACCCAGTTTAACCGTAGCTAGTTCCTGCTTCAGTCCAGTGACGAGACAAGACTAGATAATTAAGACAACTCCACCATTCATTGAAATAATCCAACTAAAAAGTGAACTAACCCGCTTCTCGTGTCGCTGTCTCGTAACTGCTGAGGCTAAGTGTCGGCAGGTCAGCGGCAGCATGGCCGGCGGTCGCTGGATGCGCAGTGGCGACGTTCTCGCGCTCCACTCAAGCGACGAAGCAAGCCTCGCTCCCAGGGACGCTTCAGCCGTCACCACGGAACACGCGATGTTGCCTGCTACGTCGATCAACTGAATGTATTGTGCTTCGGGACCGACCTTATGGAAGAAGAAACCAGACGTTTAAAAGATAGCAAAACATGTTTCATGTGTTTTTCGTGGCTGTAGTATGATCCAATTTGACTGGCCTCGTGGTCTAGTGGTTAGCGAACCTGACTGCTAAATGGGAGGTCTTGGGTTCGATTCCCACCCAGGGCAAATGTTTGTGTGATGAGCACGAATATTTGTTCTGTGTCTGTGTATTGTTATCTATATAAGTATGTATTTACAAAAAAAATATTTATGTGCCTATGTTTATCAGTTGTCTAGTTACCATAGCACAGGCTCTGCCTAATTTGGGATCAGACGACCGTGTGTGAGTTGTCCCTAGATATTTATTCATTTATTATAAATTATCACTTGAACGGTGAAAAAAAAAAAGAAACCTCGTGAGGAAACCTGCATGCCTGAGAATTCTTCATAACGTTCTCGAAAGGCATGTGAAGTACACCAACCCGTACTTGGCCAGCGTGGTGGGCTATGGCCTAAATCCCTCTCCTTTAAGAGGAGACCCGTGCCCATCAATGGGTTGATGACACGCAGTTGGCAAGGAATCAGGAACAGAAATCTAAATGCATCTCATTGAACCCAGGACCCCTCGAATGGCAGACCGGTATGGTAACCATTACATCACCATGGGTCGTTAATATCTGAGACTCATGCCCAGCTGTGAGCCAATAATGTATTGATGATAATGATGATAGTGGTTACTTTTAGTCATTTGGTAAATTCGCTTAACCACTATAATTGCATCATCAATTTTTTTTATTGAATAAAAGTAGCAAACGAGCGTGCAGGCCGCCTGGTGTTAAGTTGTCACTATAACCCATGGACTTCCAACTTCAAGCAGTACCTGAGTCCTAGCTGATATCGCAAATAGTGCGTTGCTACTTCCGAAGACTGAGATGGTCGCCTCGTATTTAGCGAACTCCGGCATCCACACCCTCTTTCCGAAACACAATAAATACGGTAGAATTGGGTGTGGCGGTGGTACTCCTCCGGACGGCAGCCTACCATCTATAATTGTTATACTTCATTCGAATTAGGAAACAGAATTCCGTCAACCATATCTGCTATTACATTACAAGTAACATCGTATTACTCCAAGTCGGAAAATAAGGCTTCGCGCAGGCACGCCTGTACCAAGGAGTGGACTTAGCCCGCATTAGGGCTAGTAAGGGCTCACCTCATTGTACAACTGTTTTATAAATAAATCGATGGCTTCTACGTAAATAATCGCCCACAATTTTGTAATTTTCATGTGTTCATGTTATGGTACCCATATAACTGTACCGAGCATTTAATATAATATAAGTAACTCTTTTTTCTAAAAAAACTGCGTCGGTTACCGCTAAGCCCGTCAAAATCGGTAAATTCGTTCCAAGAGATATCGTTGTCAAAGATTTCAAAAAAGAGTTTTTTCTAGATAGCTTAAAGATTTCTCAACCAATCAATTGCGTTATCCTTACAACACTTTTAGTGTTTTAAAAACTGCGTCGAATGCCACAAAGTGCATCAAAATCGGTCGATCTATTCTAGATAATATCTATACATTATATCGACGTAAAATTATGAAAACGCCTAAAATTTGCGAGAAGTTTTAGTTATAGCCTTCATGGTCGATCAATTTCTAGTTTTTTCTTTTAATTCTTATATTGATTCTTTTCCAATATTATATTTCTTTGGTCTCAGTTTTATTAGTTTGGTTTTTGTATCCAGCTTAAGGATTCAGGCATAGTAAACAGTGCAGTGAGGTAGTGAAATCCATGAAAAAACACAGATACTATTACAATCGTTATCGCACAATATCAATATTTTTTCAGTTAAAAGCAAGATGTGAAGCCAAGATACAACACGTGTTCGTCCAAATGATAAATCAATGTCTGTTTTAAACAACAACGTATTATTAGTTAAGGAAATAAAATGGCCGTAAATAAAATTCTTACACTAACTTCCTTCTTTTATGACCCTTCTTGGCCTTATAATAGTATTGTCACAATATGTAGATATTTAAATGGAGCATACTTTGTTTGTTTATATACTTGGGGTTTTACGGACCATGCTAATTAATATAGATAATTGATATACTTATATATTGTCTAACTACAGTTAAGCTACGTAACATACGCTTTTTTATATCCCAAAGCGATCCCACAAAAGCATTGCGTATTTGTTTCAGTGATTCAGTGCTTTTGTGTATTGAAGCAACGATATAGATATAGGGTGCTCTACTATTTAGAGTCCAATACGAAGCAGTGGTACAGGGTGTTCAAATTTTACTTTAATACCTTTACGCGTCAGATCATCTCCTGTCGCGAAGCGTTAGCAGCTGAAATAAAAAAATACAAAATTTAAATGAAAATAAATAAGCTCATCTGTATTCAGGCTTTGACATCCATTTTAATAAATAAAAGAACGTAAGCATATTCAACAACTTCTATATTTATATTTCCACCAAATATTATTTTTCTGTAATAGTTATAAATATCTTAAAGAAACAGGACTTGACGAAGTACATTTGCTTACTAGGAGGAACTATTTAATGTTTTCTTTTATATAACAATCAATGAAGTACTAAGGAAAACATTTAATGTAATTTCAAATATGGCTGATGTGAGAGTAGATTAACAAAAGTGTAAGATATATAATTTGCATGACATTAAAATAAATTTCGCTTTTGTATCTGTAAAATACGTAGGTATGTACATATTTTTTTTTTTTATTTATTTTTTTTTTAATTTTTTTTTTATAAAAAAACTCTACCCATAACAACCTGTCCATTAGACATTACTTTTGTTTTTTTTTTTTAACGCTTCACACTCATAGCCCCACACTAAGATTCTAGGATCTTGTGTCGTGGGTACCATGGACACACAC
>DWNH01000562.1:0-14445 GCA_018249895.1 Tiana niger
AATGATGAATTGAGATTTCTGTTCCCGATCTGTATGTTAATGTAATTGTCTTTGTGTGTCCGTGGCACCCACATGGAATCCTAGTTTTTTTATTGAATAAAAACATCAAACGAGCATGCAGGCCACCTGGTGTTAAGTGGTCACTGCAACCAATGGACTGATCGCAAATAGTTGCGTTGCTTCTTCTGAGGACTAAGATGGTCGCCTCGTATTTAGTGAATTCCGGTATCCATACCCTCTTTCTGAAACACAATACCCACCCCACCTACCCAGTGTCAGACTATGAGTGCGAAGCGTCATTTATTTAAAATATTTGAGTGTTTGTCTCCTCATCAACCCGTCACCCTTTTTCATAGGTTTTTGTGATTCAAATTTGAGATGTAAAAGTTCAAAGTTGATGATAACCATTCTAGAGTTAGTGTAGTAACATAGACACACACACAGACAATTGCACTAACACCCAGACCGGATAGAAATTTAAATTTATCTTTGTAAACATCTGCCTCGCTGGAAATCGAACCTAGACTTCTAATAGCGGTCCAGCACCATTGCACCACATGTGTCGTAAAAAATGTAAAGTCACGTCTAAAAATTCTTTAGTCTATGACACTATTTAATGTCTCGAAATGAAGGGTTAGTTTTGGCGGGCGACATTTTAATAGTTTTGTTATGATAATACGCGTATAAATATTACTATGCAAATTAGAATTTGTCGTCGTCTGTCGGCCATAACTTTGTGTTTGCATATTTTCAGGTAGTAATAAGAAAGTAGTTTTTGAAAAACATTATATGAATTAGGTATCCATCCATCCATCCATCAGCCTTTAGTTGTCCACTGCTGGACATAGGCCTCCCCTAGTTGGCGCCACTCCGTGCGGTCCTGAGCCCTTAGAATCCAGCGGTTTCCCGCTATCTTCTTCAGGTCCTCAGTCCACCTGGTCGGAGGGTGACCTGTTGTCCTTTGTACCTACCCATATTTGTGCAAATAAATAATTTTGTCTTTGTCTTTTTAACCTGCTTTTTTATTGCTATTTGTTTCATATGTATCTTTAACCTTTAGTTTAAAAATCAACAATATTAACTGAGTGAAATTTCCATGTAATCAAATTATAATAAGTTCAATATTTCCTGCACCATCTCACGTCATCTTCAATATTAGTACCAGTAGAATGCTATGCTGGTACTATGCCTATTTCTATTACAATTTTAGCCCTTTCATTGTAATCCTCGTTTTAAAAAGACTTCATAAAGGCCTATTCTGTTGGTCAGTACAATAAAGACCGTGTCATTATTAATGAGATCCACTTACAGTGATAGACATCGCTCGTGAACATTTTATTATCGCCGCTATCCTAATCGTCTAGTATAATACCGCTTTTATATTCTGCTGTAATAATCATAAATATTTAATTAGTGGCCTTTACAGAATTATATTCTTGTTGTAAAATTATTTTATAACATATTTTACCAATATATTTGAAACAGTAGAAACTAAATATTTTTTAAACAAAAAGTAACAAATGAATATGCAGCACGATTGGTCTTAAGTCGTCACTGCAATCCATGAAAATCTATTTGCAACTTCAGGCCTTGAACCTGAGATGGCAAATAGATGCGTTGCCATTTTTGAAGATTGAAATTGTCGCTTCGTATTTAGTGAACATCCTCCTACCGAAATACAATAAATTGCGTTACGGTAGATTTGGGTGTGCCGGTGGTACTTCCTCAGTGGTATCTACAAAAAATTTTGTCATAGGTATCTACTGGTTTTAGGTTTTCTAAAAGTTTAGTATTCAGTTATATGGCTGTAATAATAATTTTTTATTCAACAATAAACTTTACAAACATTTCATAATGACATGCTTTTTTATTTTCTTTTTTTCCAATTTATCTAACTAACAATATTTTTTCACACTTCCTAACTTCAAAGTTTCACAATTTAATTATAGACAGCGTCACACAGGTGTACTCAGCTCACACCACGCTTTACAAACAAGTTCAAACATACACAAAATATTTTCGGTTCACAAAATTAATTGCACTTATGACAACAAACATCAAGCTCTTTCAGCTCCGCGCCATCCGAATATTATTTAAAAACGACAAAGTTAACACAACACACCGTCACTTCAAAATAAACCTTATTACCTACAAAATACGGGCACTGCAAGAACTTAACAAAATGGTATACCATAGTAGAAAAATTGTTGCCTGTCAACTCTTTGACGGTCAACGGAGAGAATTTTCGGGTTATTTCATAGTTCTTTAAACATGTTTAAACGTGGCCCAACGAGAAGATGAATGATCGCCTTTTAAATTGATTTTGGTACTTTCGTAGATAAAGGCGCCTTATAACGTTTGATACACCAGAAACAGATTATTTAAGCAATGGAAGAGAACACTTTATTTTTTAATAAATAGAAGCTGCAAACAAATGCTACGCGCATCATCATCATCAGTCCATCATTGTCCCACTGCTGGGCACGGGTTTCCTCTCAGATAAGAAGGATGTAGACCATAGTCCACCACGCTCGCCAAGTGCGGATTGGTGCTTACTCCGGCAAGACACTGGTGAGGTCTATACCTACACCACGCACCGAGCTCTCACAAAATAAGGTATAAAATTGTATCTTTACAAAATAACTTTTAAACGGCCCAGTAAGTAAAATAATTAATACTATTATTTTTAAATTAAATAGTTTTAAACCCTAATATGTTATCTATGTCTGGATAGATACTACAGATTGTAAATAAAAAAATAAAAGTTTTGTGTGGATTTAAAGCATCTAAGTAATATTAGTAATCTTGAAATGCTTGGCACCTTCTAGGGGTAGTCTATGCCCAGCAGTGGACTTCTAAAGGCTGATGGGTGGATGGAAGAATGATTGCGTAGGTACTTAAAACTTCTACATCAATAGCAATGGAAATACAACGTTATTAACCTAAGGTAGTTTAATAAATATACAGCAAATTTTCCTTGTATATCCAGCAAATTTTTTGTGATTTGTAATAATCAAAATCTATACGTGCAACATTATTTTCCTCATTCAATTGTAAGACGTAGAAACCATCACCATCCAATCAAATTCTATTCCATTAAAAATTCAATTTAACGAACAAATAAAGTAACGCTACAGAAAATATCCACAGATGTTGAAATATTTACAAAAATACACCGCGCAAGAGAGAGGTGTACAAGTTGAAACCTTACCTACGAAAGCTTCAGAGTCTAATAATTTCCAAAGTGTCATGTCGCCGAGAAATAAATGAAGTGTAGAAAATAAATTTCATTTAAAAATCACGGCGGACCATTATTTTCCCCAGCTTCCCCTAATTAATTTCTTGTCACCGCCTGGATCGGCGTTGTGCCCCTGACAGCGATGAAGACAAGGACAAACGTATGGAAATTGTACACGGAAAACAAGGAAAGAAATATAAAGGTGAGTCCGCTTCATTACCATCTTTTAGTAGTTAGGAAGCAAGATACGAAATACGAAGTTTACTCCGGTTGAGTCCTGTTTGCCTGGTACTTTTTATTAATGAACATAAGTCATTAAATAAATTTTGTGTTTATATTCTATTTTCTCATTTAATGATTTGAGCACATTTACAATATACTAAGAAGTGCTCGACACTTTGTCCACGGTAAATTTATTGAGAGTAAAAGTTTAAATTGTAATATTACTTTCAAAGACTAAGTTTACTAAGACTTATGTTGTGTTAAGAGGCCCTGAACATAAAATCTAGGTGTGGCATGTAGATAATCATCCAAAAGAACCCGTTCATGGAATTCACCATTAAAAGCTGTTGTTAGTTACAAAGGGGTGTTTCTTTATGCCTCCAGCCACTGTTTAAATATTAAAAATATATAAAAAGTCATAATCAAGTGCTCACTATCAAGCTGAAGCTGCGCTGCAGACTGTGTTATGTAATTTATAACTGATTTTAAGGGAGTACCGAGAGATTTTTCCGCCGGCTTTTTTCTCCTGGTCAACAATAGCTAAACTGCGTCTAAAGCCGATGAACTTCTTAACTGATTGATTTTTTGACTTTCATTAAGTGTATGTAAATACTTTGTAATGAATAAAACAATTTCATTTCATTTCATTTCATATCCACTTTCAACATACGAGCAAATTACTATAGGTATAACAATAATTTCCACTCGTAACATTTCAAATCTTATTATTAATTACCTAAATTTGCTCAAACATGATAAGTGAATCGGGTTTCTTGTACGCGAGGTTTATAATTAAGCAAGCTTAATTTTCCTGTACGACTTATATTCGAGATGTTCCGGGAATATTTACAGAAAGTAACGGGTAAATACTGCGAGCGGAGGCAAAGGTGGGAAGCTTTAAGCCAGGTTAGTGTGGAAGAGGTTTTCAGTTGTCCTTTTCTCGCGTAATTGAAGAGTTTACATCGGCAACTACTCGTATATCGGGAAGCAATGACTTAACGTACATTACAAAATAAATTAATAAATAAATATCTTGGGACAACTCACACAAGGTTATCTGATCCCAAACTAGGCATGAGCCTGTATTATGGTAACCAGATAACTGGTAAACATACATAAATACTTTTTTTAATACATACTTATATAGATAACAATACACTCAGACACGGAAAAAATATTCGTGCTCGTCACACAAACATTTGTCTTGGATGGGAATCGAACCCACGACATTTTGTAACAGACATAACCGGCATTCAATTTTACATTCAACCTTAAGAAGTAAAACTTCTTTCTTTTTCCTTTATTAAAGAGCTTAATCACACTTGTGGTTATGTCGCTCTAATTAAAACAAAAACAACAACAATATAGACCTTAAAATTAAATTACAATAACACTACAGTGATCTTAAAATGATTGATTTGAGACATAGATTCGGTACAATTCAGTTCTTTCTTCTTCTTCTAAAAGATTTTAAAAACTCCTTCTCCACTCTGCTGCATCATCGACACCGCCACTTAATTTGAATACCCAGCACAACTTGAGTGTTTAATAAAACATCCAGTTTGATTTACATCTTCAAATCCGTACCTTTTGCGCTTGTTTAGTGTAAACACACCCTTACAATGTTGCGAAGTTCTTTTGCTTTCTGCTCTCCTAATACTGCCGACTACATTATTTGAGATTTAACTTGGTTTTGCAAACAATTTTAGGTCGGTTAGTTGAAACGATGATTACTTTGGTAAGGAAAACATCTTAACTGTCGGTTAAACCCAACAAGTACATATGTTTTGATGAACGATTTTTGTATAAAGTTCTAAAAGTAATGTTTAAATTTGTAAACGTAGAATAAGGCGAAATATGTATAAAATTTTTAAAAAGATTTTTATCTTGTTACGCCAAAGAAGTATAACTTCTAACGCGTGTTCATAAGTACACACACACTTTTTTATGTAAAAGGACCGACAAACAGGCATACGGACCACCTGTTGGTAAGTGGTCACCGTCGCCTATGAACATTTGCAACACCGGAGGCGTTGCCAGCCTTCAAGGACTCTTTAAAAGATTATTCTAGAAACCAATATGTTTTCGTTCGTCCCCAGATACACAAGCCCCAGGTTAGCTGCAGCGGCGGTCCACGGGGTCATAGCGCTTAAGGGGACGCCTAAAGAGTTTGGTATCGTAACCACGCCCATGTTACATTTCTGCGTTAAATGCCGCAATGATAACACTTACGGAACTCCTACTGAGGAAGGTATGTACTTTCTTATGTTAACGAAGATGCAAATGAGGCAGGGTACCTGATGTTAAATGGTCAGTGTAGCCCATGACGTCCAACCTCAAGTAATATTAAAGACCTATCTGAAGGATACAGATATTACTAAGACAGGACTAAGATGAAATGAAATGAAATTATTTTATTCGTTACAAGGTATTTATATACACTTATAGAAAGTCATAAAGTAATAAGTTCATCGGCTTTAGGCGGTCTTTTGGCTATTATTGACCGACTAGTGTCGTATTTATACGAGTCATATAAGGTATCAAAGCATTTCATGAAGACACTTTCCATTGAGGTATGTTACAAGTGAAATGTTTGTTTGTCTGTTTCAGGATATTACGAGAAAATCGTCGGCGCTTTCAAGAATATCCGTCAAAAGCTACCTGTCACTGGAGATTACTCGACAACCTTGTACGTAGATGGCGCTAACGGCGTCGGCGGGAAGAAGCTCAATATTATCAGAAAGACCTTGGATGGAGAGCTGGATCTGAACCTTTATAACCTTGGGGGCAATGGCGGGAAGTTGAATTTGAATGTAAGTTACACATAAGAAACATAAATAGTAAATATGACTCCTTTTAAATTTGGATAGTCACTCTAATATTAATAGACCTCTGATATTAATATATATGTTCGAGAGTTAAAGAAAAATTTCGAAAGAAGTGTTTTTTAATTTCGAGGTATCTCAACCAATCAATTTCGTACTTTTAACAACGATAATTTACGATAATTTAGGACAACTAAAAAATAATTTTGGTGCTACAAAAACTGCGTCGAATGCTGTGCAGTGCATCAAAATTGGTTGATCTGTTCCAGAGATATTGTTGTCGAAAAATATGCAAATAAAGCCTTTTTTGAAAATAACTTCCAAACTCGTTAGCTTGATTTCTTGTACTCGAAGGGCTAAAATTAGCGGGTAATTTCAGGAATGACCAGGAGGATTGACCTATTATTTTGTTTGCAGTGCGGCGCTGACTTCGTCAAAGTGTCACAACAGCCACCCGTGGGGGTGGAACATGTGCCGTTTCAACGCGTTGCTTCTTTGGATGGCGATGGAGACCGCATTGTGTATTACTATTTGGATGATGAGTGAGTACCTATGGTCTATAGCAGGGATTCCCAGAGTGGTTGATATCGCGACCCCTTGGGGACCCCAGGGATTCCCAAAGAGGTTGAAGGCCCCTTAGGGACCACTTCGATATCGATATAAACGAAAACCGCAAAGTTTTTAATTTAATAAGTATTTTGTATCAATAGGAATGAGAGATAGGATTTTTAAAGTATTTTGGCTATGGGGAGGAGGATTTTATAGGTGGCTGCGCCCGGGGAAGCCACTCCCATTTCTATAGTAAAACAATTTATTGTGTTTCGGAAAGAGGGTGTGGATGCCGGAGTTCACTAAATACGAGCCGACCATCTTAGTCCTCAGAAGTAGCAACGCATCTATTTGTGATTTCAGGTAGTACTAAGGTACTGCCTGAAGTTGCAAATGGATGTCCATGGGTTGCAGTGACCAGTTAACACCAGGTGGCCTGCACGCTCGTTTGCTACTTTTATTCGATAAAAAAAAAATTATGATAAAATGTTTGGATAAGTTAATACGCTTAGAACTCTGCCTTTAAAACCCTTTTTGCCAGTTCATTTCAATGACAAATACAATTAATGATCATTTTCTTAGTCTTCGAAAAAGTGTCGTACCGATTTCTCTTGCACTTTCGAGTTCAATCGGTTGTCCTATTTGCATTATTTTAATTTCAAGTCGGTTGCAGATTTTTTTTATATATAATAAAAGGACTGACAAACAGGCCTACGGGTCACCATCGCCTATGACCATTTGCAACACCAGAGGGGTTACATCTTATCTCTGAAGCCCTTACGTTCTCACGTAGCTAAAATAGCTAGTTCTGGGATAATTACAGTTAGACGCGAGCGGGTGTGATATTATATCACTTAATATGTGAAACATTTTATTTCCTTGATGTTTTTAGTAAAAACTATGCACGCCATTGTCTTTACCGATGAAAAGTCCGTTACTACCTAAATGAATATCTAAATGTCACGATGCGTATCAACCTATATGAAAGATTCATTTTAATTACGACGCGAACATTCTCATAAGGTCTTCTGTCAGGGTCAAAGAAGCGAGTATCGATTGTCTAGCATGTTTTTGTTTCAAAACCCCAACTTGCAAATATGTATGTAACACAGTACCTTTAGTGCAAATGTAAATGTTTTTTGCTATTTTATTCCTCTCGTGTCGGAGGCCAAGACTCACTTTGGGTCGCTGCACCAACGGAGTAGTAGTAGTAGTAGTATTTTATTAATCGACATCAAAAAGAAAAACAGAGAACCATTGTACCTTTTGAATAAGGTTACGTGGGCCAAAGATTACTTAAAATTTAATTTATGGATGGCCCCTAATATGTATTCAAACGTATAGGTATAAATAAATTAATAAAATAACTCTAATTAATTTAATATTATTAAATCAATAATATGTTGGGACAACACACACGGCCATCTGATCCCTAACTAGGCAAAGCCCGTGCTATGGTAACCAGACAACTGATAAACATATAATACATAAATAGGTATATATATTTTTTGTAAATATATACTTATATAGATATCAATACACCCAAACACAGAACAAATACCCGTGCTCATCACACAAACATTTATTCTGGGTGGGGATCGAACCCACGACCTCCCGTTTAGCAGTCAGGGACGCTAATGGGTACCTAATCAGAACGCTTTGGTCTTAGCTCGGGGCAGGAAGCGTCCTCCACTACGCTGCTCTTATACAGATTGCTGGAGTCAAATTATTATACTTACTTAATGTTCCAGGGTAGCGACGAAGGATCCAAACCGTGATGAACGACACTGAGAATGCACAGCACTCTAAGAGTAGGGGTATAATCCAATATGTGTAAATCGCTATTATCCAGCAATACATCAGGGCCATCTTCATCAATATTTTCTTCACCATTAGTTGGAGCCGATCGAGGGGTTGTTCTGGGGCTAAAAATAGTGTTGAAATTTAATGTACTTTTGTTTTTTTATTGAAAATAAGTAGCAGACGTACTTACTTTAATAATTACAATATAATTATACACATATGTACGTGAACTCTACGAAAGCAAGTGCCTTGATCGACTAGTTGCTACTAAGGATGTTAAATAAATAAATAAATTTAAATATCTTGGGACAATTCACACACGGTCATCTGATCCCAAACTAGGCTGACCCTGTGCTATGGTAACCAGACTACTGATAAACATATGTTGGTACATAAATAATAATTCGAATTTGCATTTCATGTAATTTGGAATCAAATTTGCTGCACCTTGACTTCATTTGAAATCGTTCAATTTAGTATGTACTTAATCACTCGCTTACCAACAGTTAAACACACATATCACCAACGCGGGCCGAAGCGTATATTTTTATCGGCTTGTATGTATAATAGATTACTCTTCCTAGAATGACTACGTGGAATAGTGGATTCGTTCATTTTTTTCACGTTCCCTTAGGTAAAACCTGAGTTAAAAGGGATAAACTAGACTGCTATCTTTTATGTATATTTTTATGTTTTTGATTAGAAATAAATAATAAAATTAATTTTACATGTCTATTACAATCCTACAATACAATGGCTAACAGTTTAGATTTTTCTAAACTATTAATTATTAGAAATATATATTATATTAAAATAACCAGATGGCCTACATGTTTTAGGCCAAACGTCCCACAGGTACTTTTGCCTTTCTTTACTATAAATAAATATGTAATATGCGCCCCCTCTCCGGAAAATTGATAAATCGTTATTCCTGATGATTGTGGTCAAGATGGTGATATATTTGATGTTGGCTGCAGTCCCTGATAAATGCCCAATGTCAATTTAATCTAATGTCCAAAAGCGCATGAAAAAAATGTTCAAAGATTTCGTTACATAGATATGTAGGTAGATAAGTGAAGCTAAAAAAAGCGCGTTTAAAAGATTATTATTTCCTAAATTATTCACTTGCATGTAATTCAATCGTACCTACTACATCCTGGGAAAGTTCTCGACTAGAATCACATGTTGAATAAAATGTCAATGTAGGTTAAAGATTACATTAACATCGTTAATTTCCAATAAATTTTGATTTGCGTGTTTTCGATTTCGATATTCTGTTCTGATAAGTCAGTCAATGATACTTTTGACGTGAACGTAATCAATAACACGAACCAAGGTGAAGCGAACGGGATACACATATCAAAATAAAATATTGCATTTTTAGATTGACCTTTAAGATTAACCTTATACAAAATTCCATTCATTGATAATAATATAGTATTGAATAACAACAAAATGCTATAACTCAAGAAATGATTATGTTTAAAACACAGGTTTGTGATTTGTGACGTTTTGTAAGTCGTGCTTATTCTGTACTTTTTAACTCTTTGTTATTAAATGATTCGATTCTTTCGATTTAACTCTTTTTCAAAACCACCATATACTTCTTCCTTTACAAGTTTTGTCAATAGATTTGTTTTTTCTACATTTTACCACAATTAGTAAGCAATTGAAATTTACCTCGTGCCTCCAAACAAATATACTTTGTTTTTGTGTAACAGACATGCTTGCCGTCTTCTTTTACACGGTGCGTGCGGTCCTCCCACTTTCACAAGCTCCCAAAGATTTTTTGTGATCGAATATCTGTATACATCATTAAAATGAGTTTTTGTGTTACCATTATATCCTCCAAAGATGTACATGTAATCATCATACAACCCTGAAAATAAATTAAAAGGCACATATTAATGTGATTTATACATATAAACAATTCTAATAAATTCAGAAGTAACGACAAAGAGAAACATAAAACCAAGTAGTTTATTCAGCTACATAATATTATCATACGCTATGCAAAACCTGGTACTGTGAATAATGATTTTTATATAGAATAACATGCTTTATTTAATCGAGGACGGTTTGAAAAGTTTCCGGCGTCCTATAGAAATATATGTCATATTTTTTTATGCAATCCTTATTAGATCCATACATCTTTGAGCTAAGTTACAGAGATGAGTTAAGTTAGACAAACTGCAGTTTTCTTAAAAGGGGTACAGTTGAGCAACGGGCTGTAATCAAATACTTGTATACTTTGTAGTAAAACGTACACTGAAGGAAATCCACGATAATATGAATTCAATATTAGGGGAATCTGTTTACCACTATAAAAAAGGGATTGCTGATTTCAAACGTGGCCGAAATAAGTTTACACTACGACTGAGGAAACAATCGAGATTACTAACATCATAGGCATCGAACAAACACAAAAAACACTAACTTGGTTTTTCTAAGTTTTCCGTTATGCAGTTTGCTTTCCAGATTGCTTTCAATTTAAGAATTCAATTTTAAATTTCTTGTAACTGTTTGGAAATGTAAGTCTGATCCACATTTTAAATTATTATACTCTTAGAGTCAAAACAACAAAGCGGTGGAAAGAACTGGTGAACTTCTAAAAATTGGGAAGTCAACTTTGTCGGGTGGTGAGAAACTCGAGCTTTTCTAAGGCTTCCGCTAGGTAGATTTCTTTCAGTTGAATAAAAGCAAATTCGGCTCACAAATTCTAATGACTTCTATACAATGTTTGAAGCTAATTCACAATATTTTTAACGGATTTGTGGCAATGTATGAAACTGAAGGTTTAGTTCATCAATATACTCCAGCGTCAAAACAACAACCCCTGATTACTTGGAAAGTGAGTCATGGATCATCTGGACAATGTTAGCATTCATACGCTTGTTGAATCCATGCTTCAAATTCGCGGGTTTCAAATTGCTACTGCACCCGACTTCTTACCCTGACTTTGGATTTTTATTTCACTGACAGCACTTTCGCACTTTTATGTTTCCGGAATTATAAAAACAACTCGAAGCTGTAGTAAATAAGTATTTTTATGACCTTAAAGTATCATTTCTTAAAACTGATATAGAAATTTTTAAAAGGACATTGTAGCTATATGCACTCTATGCAATTTAGGGTACGATGAGAAATAAAAATATTTATTAAGTATTTTATCTTGTTTTCATGACTAGACCGCAAAATATTCAATCCACCTTCACTGCGTAAAAATCACTAATCTCTGTTTAAGGCCCTATTAGTCATAGGATGAATGGTTTGATCATTAACGTGGAACTCCCCTACACTATATGGGTATGGTGATTCTGTCATGCTGTTTGAGTTTTGTTTAATGCAGTTACAAGCCTTCATTCGTAAGAATCTATTTACGATTACTTGGTTATAAAAATTAAATCACTAAAGTAAAATGTTCTTACAAGCAGAGTGACTTCGACGGCCTTCAGGCCAGGTTCCACCTGCATGACATGTGATCCATTCATTCTTGATGGTGTCCAAGTAGTATACTTGCGGGCAGTACAATTCTTCGTGCGAATTATATGGGCTATTGAGATCTCCCCTTCCTCCAAAAATATACATCCTATCATTTACTGCAACAGCTGTATGAAAATCTCTATGAATGGGTGGTGAACCACTGGGGCGGAGAAAAGTCCAAATCATAGTCTCCAAGTCTAAGCAATGAACCTCTTGAGAATACTGGTCAGTGAGATATTCAAATCCACCAAAAATGTACATTTTGTTTTCAATTATACATGCAGAGTGCCCATCCTTGGCATGTGGTACTGAACCAGTTACTTGGGGACTAGACCATTCCAATTTTTCAGTATGAAAACATGATAATGTATCACATGCTACAGCATTATTTCTCCCACCCCACATATAAACCTGCAAAGTGCAGGCCAAATTACAGAGATAATTTAAGCAATTTAATTATGTTAAGTAATAAACATAAGCATAAATATAAAATACAAATTTATTTATTACGGCACCAAAAAATAAAAGATAGTGGCGAGAAGCATTCCACTTTACCTTCTCATCATATGGAATAGTAGTGTGTCCATAACGTTGGAAGGGTATTACTTCAGACCGGTGGTAGTTAACTGGTTTCCATCTTAATGTATGTATATTTAGTTCATGGACTGGAATTGGTTCCCAGTCTTTATATTCATCACTAGAGCAGTACCCACCAAAAGAGTAAATCTTATCCTTAATAAAAACTGCAGCATGGTTTACACGTCTCGGCCCTCCTTCAAGGTGTATGGTCCACCTCATGGTGGAAGCTAAAATTTAATTCTCAATCATATGAAAAGTATTAACAAAATCATTTTACACAATCCCACTGTATACATGCAGAACATCAGCTAGTCCATAACAATAAACGTTCCTTGAAAGAACAGAACTCAGAAATTTCACTTGAAGATTTTAACATTTTTTTTTATTTAATACAAGTTGCAAGTTCTTGTTAAGTGGTCACTGCAACCCATGCAATCATCCAAATTCAACCTCAGGCAGTACTTTACTTATACAAGTAGGCCTGAGATTGTAAAGTTCTTCTTAATAAATTCTAAAAAGAAGTCAGCGACAACATACATAATTATGTCTATATTTTATATGTAAGTTATAGTAACAAGGGTTGTTGTTACACTTCATTAAAAAAAAACATTATTATTTCTATCATTACAACAGTCACTTTAATAGGATTCAGATAAAAGATTTCAAATTTTTTTAACTCTTACGTTGGGTTACTTCAATTACATACATATATAGTTTGCACACAAGAAAAAATACAAATTAAAGCCATCACAATTGCATCAGCCAACAAACTTAGCTGTGATCATGAACCACAAAGACACTTGAATTTCACCAAATGGTCCTCGACAACCTATGAACCTGGGTTTCGACTCAACCAAAGGTTCAGTCAACAAGTCTGTACATGAGGAATGATTCAGACAGAGTACAGAAAGTAGGGATGCTGCCAACTTCAAATTATTGGATTTCAAAAGGCAGAATACTATTCATTCAACTTTCGGGACCATATTGATTTTATTCAATTTATCAAATATTTTTCAAGGATCTGGGAATAAGTGTCAACTTATCGAGAGTCAACTGTACTACTACATGAGTATGTAGTTATAATACTGGTAAGTATTTACTTATACAAAGACAGACACATGCCTAAACCTAGGTAACTGCTAGAATGTCAATCATAAAAATTTTGCAAAAATAAAAGATACATTTCTGAATCTTTATGTTTGCAAAAATAACAAACTACGCCAGTAATTATGATATCTAGTGGACTCTTGGGCCTACCAGATAAGGAAATATTTGTTATCCACACCCTTGGCATTCTTAGTACACTACGTACTGCTGCTTTACGGCAAAAGCAAGTGCACTGCTGATTTTGAGGAAGGAATATGCCACACTACTGGATTATGTTACAAAACAACTGGAATTTCGGAAACACGATTTTATTTTGTTGGTGTATCATAGTAAATAAATAGAGAGCATATTAGTTTTACACTTTGTGCGAAAATAAATAAAATAATGCCACTTACCGCTTCTGTGTAATATATATGCGAGATATTTACAACGCAGCTGGAGAAGAAAACACTTCAAATATAATAAAAACTTTTGAATTCACTAGATGAGATCACAGAACAATATTCTCTTGCCGGGTAGATATATAACAAAATCTACAATCTCATTTCAATAAACAAAATGAAATACTGATCTGACTAAATCTGACAACTTGATATTATGGATTATGGATGCCATATCCTAGCTAGATAAAAATTTTAC
>DWNH01000563.1:0-14443 GCA_018249895.1 Tiana niger
TAGTGCTGTGGTGTGAAGTGCTGTTCATTTAACACAAAAAAAAAAACATTAAAGTAGAAAATGTAGAAATTGTTTGGCGCCGAGAAATACTTTTATTGCAAGGAAATATTTCTATTACATTTTCAGCTTTTTGACATGTATCACGTACAACTATTTTGTTATAGTGTGCCAGATTTGTAAATAAGTTGTTACAATGCCAGCGTTTTTAAAATATATTGATATGGAAAACTTCAAGTCCTATCGGGGGCAGCATCGTATAGGACCTCTGAAGTCGTTTACTGCTGTAGTGGGACCCAATGGTTCAGGTAAACTCATTGTTTTGATACTTAATCATTTTATCTCTTCCCTCGTTGATTGGCCAGCCAGCAGTAAAACATAAAAAGATTTGCGGCACGAGAATATCATAGTAAATTTCTTAACAAAAACTCCCTCCTATTTTTATTTACCTACATCCTGAATACACAGTAACAAATAGACTTATGTGTTCCAGGCAAATCCAACTTCATGGATGCAGTGAGTTTCGTGATGGGTGAGAAGACCTCACTGCTTCGAGTAAAGCGCCTCAGTGACTTGATACATGGGGCATCTATAAATAAGCCAGTCTCTAGAAGGTAATTTAACATCATGACTGCAATTTAAAATAACCATACAATATTGCAGATTAAATCATATGAATATGTGATTGCTCTTAAACTATGTAACATGTTTAAATATTTTTACTACTGGCACCAATTCATATCCTGTTAAGCTAAGTAATAAACAACCTGAAACCTCATGATAATAATAATGCTAATGCGTCAATTAATATCATTTATTTGTATTGTTTTTAGTGCTTCAGTAACAGCAACCTTTATTCTTGAAGACTTGACCGAGAAGCAGTTTCAAAGATCAGTCATTGGACAGTCATCAGAACACAAAATTGATGGACAAGTAGGAAAAGTTGATACATTTTATTGTGAAGCCATCTGCTTGATTTTCACTTTGTTTATTTTGAATTTATAGTTAATCTTTAAGAAAAATAAGCTCCAGGAGATCCTCCACATGGGACAATGCCACTTCCTATGAGATGAATTTATAATTTGTCATATGTACTAAAATTAATCTAACTCACAATATTAATGTACAATAAATGTCCAACATAACAGATTTATCTGAATGAGGATTACTACTGAGTTAGTAAAAATAGATTTGTAATTTACCTTTTCATTTTAGACAGCATATTAGAGATTAAGTTACTGTGGGTTAACCATAATCACTTTCTATCATAAGAAACCTGTGAACATTTATGATTTATGCTTAAGAAGAAGTAACTGGAGAAACAGACAGGATTGATTCAATGTCTTTATTTTGTACTACATACATTGTCCACCAACCGCACTTGGCCAGCGTGGTGGACTGTGGCCTAAAACCTTCTCATTCGAGAGGAGATCCGTGCCCAGCAGTGGAACTATGATGGGTTGATGATGATGATGATGACATTGTGTACATAATAATAACAATAATAAAAATGCTTTGCACATAACCCCACATTGCATTTCCTGTGTTATGGGTGCCATAATTGTATCTTTTTGTTTCCTTTCAGTCAGTGTCTGTTAGCAACTATTTAGCAGAATTGGAGAAACTAGGAATCAATGTGAAGGCCAAGAACTTCCTGGTGTTCCAAGGAGCTGTCGAGAGCATCGCCATGAAGAACCCTAAGGAGAGAACTGCTTTGTTTGAAGAGATTAGTGGGTTGGTATTGCTACTGAATATTGTTAAAAACTTTCATAGATATTGTATTGCAACAATAATTTATTGTGTTGATTTTTTAGTATTGAATGTGGCACTGTTGAAATTTTTTAAATGTTAGCTGATTGAGTAAAATAAGTATTACAATAATAGGTTATGTAATACATAATAGATAATACAGTAAAAGCTCCTTGTTTGTGGGGGCTATGTTTCATAAATATGCTTTGAATGTAGAGGCCAATATTTGGAATAGTAATTTGTATAGGATTGAAAGACATGCAGTCCAAGATTCCAAAATAAATGAAATCAATTAAACAAAAGTTTATTTTTTAATATAGTGTATTTTTTTAACTAATCTTAATTTATTTATTAGCTATTAATGTCTTTTATTAGTGTTAGGTAATGGTTCATGGCAGCAGTACTCAAAAAATGCTTTAACAAACAATACCAAATCATTTTAAGATACTGACAGCGATTAAAGACACTTTTAGCTGCGAATACAAGAACTTTTTGATAATGGATTTAACACAGATAAGTCAAAAATTAAAGAAATTAGATGATAAATGAGCATGGATAATCATCTAATAGTTAAATAATTATCAACCCTGCTTTTAAATAAAAAATACCTCTAAAATGATAGGTATCAATTGCTAATGCAATGTAAGATACTTAATGCATATGTTATATGTGTCCCATTGAGGTTGTTTGTGTGTTAAAATCAACAAACAGGGTTTTGTAGCAGAAAATACCATCTGGCCTTAAGTCTATCCTACGTCTTCTTTATAATTATGTGTCAATACATGTTTACATAAAATAAATAAATAAATTACCACAGTTCGGGTGTCCTAAAAGAGGCATATGAAGCATGTCGAGCTGAGGTGAACCGTGCTGATGAAGAAGCCCAGTTCTCATACCAGAAGAAGAAGGGTGTAGCCGCTGAGCGCAAGGAGGCCAAGTTCGAAAAAGAGGAGGCTGAGAAATATACAAGATTGAAAGAGGAATTGGTGAGGAGTTTATTCAATAAAAAAAAATGTACATATAATGGAAAGCTGTGACAAATCTGTGCACAAGTTTCTAGACTATGTATAATAGATTAATTAATTAAATTCCCCAGCAACAACAAAAAATAGAGCTCACGCTCTTCCACCTGTACCACAATGAGAAGGACATTAAGGCCAACGAAGACGAGCTGCAGCACAAGCAGCAGGAACTCGCAAAGGTCGAGAAGAAGCGACAGAAAGCAGAGGATGCCTTGAAAGAGAAGAAGAAAGAATCTGGTACTGCACAGCGGGAAGTCGCCAAGATTGAACAAGAAATTAGGGAAGTGGTAAGTGTTGGAATAATCTAGATCTATTTACATTTTGTAGATATATACATACAGCAGAATACATTGTTTGTTTGCGTCAGCTATCTATTGGAATTACCTGTTAGTTTTCAGATAGTACTACTGAGCTTGACAGAAATTTTTATTATAAGAGTTTATGTTGTTAAAAATTATTAATGTAACCATTATAATGCCTTTATTCGCATATGTATAGGAAGCAGAAATATCAAAGAAGCGACCGACATTCATCAAGGCGAAGGAGCGGGTCACGCACACCCAGAAAAAGCTGGAGAGCGCTATCAAGACTTTAGAACAAGTAAAGAAGGCCCATGAAGCCCAACAGGCAGATATCAGGTAACTTTGGCATTTACCAAAAAAGTGTTTACCAAATTTTAATCCAAATTGGCCGAGTCGTTTTTGCGTAATTGAGTAACAGATATCCAAACATTTAAACATTCAAACGTACAAACTTTCGCATTTATGATAATAGTTACGAAATAAGTTTAATATATACATACATATATGTGGGAGTGTCTGATGTGCCTCTAAACATATATTTATAGCATATAATTATGCTTACATATAATTATGTATATGCATACGTAATTTTTGGAGAACATCTACACTATAGCATTCCTAGTATTTGATAGACCAAAGTGATAGCTACTCTTCTGTCCTAAAGCCTAAGTTGTCGGGCCTAACCTGAATAGGATAAACTGGTACAGCCCAATCTGAACTCATTTTGTTTGTAGTTGTATGCAATAAAGGTGTACATTTGCGACCAGGAAACTAGAAGACGAGCTCCGTGAGCTGGAAGAGCAAAAGGCGGCGTGGGAGCAGACCGTCGTCGGCACCAGCCACACTCGAGCTGACGTACACTTGGAAGAGGCTCAGGTCAGTGTACTCATTGTTGAAAAATATACATATTTATTATGAAAGAGGTATAGAATGAGAAAGCAGCCTTCTTTGACTTCCGTGTCGAACTGTGATCGGATATACGTATAATATTTTCCTGAGGCGAATATCTGTCTGGTTCAAAGTCTTATTCAGTCTGTGTGCCAGACTGGAGCCTCATTGCCCAAGAAATAATGTGTAATGTCAATGTTGTGGCTACTAACTGTGTTCATTTGAAAGACAAGAAATTAAAAATGAGTAAAAAAATAATAAATAAGGATTGTAGACTTGAATCGCATTCCAATTAAATTCATTAATTCAGCAAAGAGAACATCTAAAGCTCTGTCCTGTAAAATTAGCCTTACAAACATACAATTATATATGTACGTAGCAACCGTCGAATTGTTTAGTTAGATGTATTATACTTTAAAACTAAAAATGCGCTACTAATACAATTAAAATCCACAGTATCAATATTACGTTAAGTTACTTAAACAATGAAAAGTATATTTTAAAAGTCGTAATATATGGACAAATGAATGTTGATATTGACGTGGCTGAATGTTTGCAGATCCGCGAGTACGAGGAGCTGAAGATGGAGGCGTCCCGGCAGGCGGCGCGCTACCTGCAGGAGCTGGACTCCGTCAACCGCGAGCAGAAGGCCGACCAGGACCGCCTCGACAACGAAATGCGCCGCAAGGGCGAGGTCGAGAACAAGCACCGCCAGAAGGTACTCTACGTTCCATCCATCTGCCCATCAGGCCCTGCGACCTTCCGATCCAGTGTCTATCGCGGAGTGCATCTGGTCGGAGGGCGACTCGGAATAGATAAATATAACTTGCAATCTCTGTTTCTGATCTAACTTAAATCATGTTATTTCTGTGTCTAGCTATAATTTTAGCATGAACCTATGAGTTTTAATTATTTATATACATATATGTATGTAGGTCCCAGAAGTTGTAATCTTCCTTAAGATAAGTAAGACTATTCAAATTTTAATAATCACTTTCTTCATTGTGCTCTTATTTCAGTAATAGTGTTACTAAATTGTTTTTAAAATTTGTAGGGCCACGAGAGAAATGAAGCTATGAAGCGAGTAGAGAAACTGAACGAGCACATCAAGAGCTCAGAGCAATCGTTAGAGGAGCAGAAGCGCTTGCGCGCGGAGTTACAGGTATTTGAGGCTGCTCTTAGTAGCTTAAGGTTCTGTTTATAGGTGTATGCTAAAAAATTCTTTCTTTACCATACGCCTATAAACAGAACCTTCAGCATTTTAAGGTAAGCATTTTTCTTCTCAAATATGAAGATAATTATTTTTTAATTTGAAGATTGTATTATAATTGCCTGCTGCCTTTTTGGTAATGAAAATTGGATGCTACTTTTTATCACCAGTGAGTAATACGAAAAGAACGTAGTCAAAGGTGTGCCTTTGTAGGTGTACCTTCATAGTGATGTTATCATCTACAGCAACAGCGTAATGTCATTAATCATTATATCAGTTCGAAAGATCCTGGGTTCGTGTATCCTAGTGGGCAGACATTTGAATGATGAATTTATATTTCTATTATCAGTGTTGTTGTGTGTTTGTGTGTGATGCAATGTGTGTGCGTGCAGGCGGACGTGGGGTCGTGCCGCGGCGCGGCGGCGGCGCTGCAGACGGCGCTGGAGGAGGTGGCCGCGCAGCTGGGCGACGCGCGCGTCGACAAACACGAGGAGGCGCGCCGCCGCAAGAAGCAGGAGATCGTTGAGAACTTCAAGCGGGACATCCCCGGCGTCGTGAGCGCTTCTTACCTTTACTTACTGATACTATTTTAGATTCCTTATTAGGGTTTTTTTTATAATAAACAAATAGCAAAAACGTATGCAGACAACTAGGCTTTAAGTGGCCTTTTCAAGTGGATGGATGCCTAAGGATCTATTCACTTGATATAAATTATATTCCAGAGAAATAAGATGATCGTTCCGCATTAGAACCTTCCGGGCACCACACCATTCTTTGAAAACACAATACATTGCTTCATTAATGCAACTATTAAAAACGTAATTTCTCTCATCTGAGGTCTTCTCAAGGTCTTCCAACTCCAAGGTCTCAGAAGTAGTGTATTTAATCACGAAATATAAATAGCTCTCACAAGTAGATTGATGGTGGCTACTCGGTCACGTGCTTTATCCAAAACAGGCACCCACTCATGAAATCATATGTGGTTAGGTAAAGATGACTCAATCACACCTACTCACTTATTTAAGATAAATGACCATTGACATTGAACAATTTAAAAGAAATTGACATTGCAGTACGACCGCATGATCAACATGTGTCAGCCGACTCACAAGCGGTACAACGTGGCCATCACGAAAGTCCTCGGCAAGTACATGGAGGCCATCGTAGTGGACACGGAGAAGACGGCGCGCCGCTGCATCCAGGTGCTGAAGGAGCGCATGCTGGAGCCGGAGACCTTCCTCCCGCTCGACTACATACAGGCCAAGCCGTTGCGGGAGAGGCTTCGGTTAGCATTCATTGATCTGTACTAGTATTATAAAGTGACTGTGATTGCTGCAATTGCTGCAACAGGCTGATCTAAGTATCAAACAGGTTTAAAACAATCTTGCAACAACTGCTCTGTAATTAATAAGTCTAATTTTATTTAAATTTATTATAGCAATCAAGTAGTACTATATTTCGTACACCTGTAAAGGTAAATATTGTCTGAACTAAATGTTTACCTTTGTTCTTACCCATATTTGTGCAAATAAATAATTTTAATTTTGTCTTTGGAAATTCAGACCCTTTAGTTGAGAAGAGTTGATTTCTAAATTTTATAATATAAAAGGATTGCAATGAAAAAACAGTAATTGAAGACATGTTATTTTGACGAAAGTTTTCCATAACGTTTATGTTGTGAAGTAGTGCGTGTCCCATTTAGTTCGTCCGTATTTTCTGCAGCGACATCAAGGAGCCCAAGAACGTGAAGCTGCTGTTCGACGTGCTGCGCTTCGACCCGGCCGCCATCCACCGCGCCGTGCTCTTCGTCACCAACAACGCGCTGGTCTGCGAGACGCCCGAGGACGCGTCGCGCGTGGCCTACGACCTCGACCGCACCAAGAACAGCAGATACGACGTCAGCACTTATATATATAGATGATTTATGCACTTTATGGTGACTGGGTTGATGCCTCCATGATATCGTAGTCCCTACACTGTAACATACGTAGTCACTTACACATTTAAAATAATCCTCTTAAATGTCACAGGCTTTGGCGTTAGACGGTACATTCTACCAGAAGTCCGGCATCATATCGGGCGGGTCTCTCGACTTGGCGCGGAAGGCCAAGCGCTGGGACGAGAAGCATCTGTCACAGCTCAAAGCTAAAAAGGTGATCATTTTACTTTTTGAAACGTCTCTTGGGTGTTACTGTATTGTACTTTTGTCTTAAAATAAACATAGACCAACGTTTTTTTTTTACTTCTACATTCTTTTGTTATAATAATTATATGTTGTAGAGATTAACATAGTGGAAGCACTCGCATGAAATAAAGATTATTACTTTTCTTATTGAAATACTTTTAATAACCTGTTTTCTTTGTTTATGTAATATTGATAACCTTTTTATTATGTTTGTATTCAGTCTTCTATGTAAAGTATGTTAAATTGAATAATAATATGCTCCTATAAATGTTTCAATATTTTACAGGAAAAACTCACTGAGGAACTTCGTGAATCTATGAAAAAGTCGAGGAAGGAATCGGAACTCACGACAGTAGACTCTCAGATCCGCGGGCTCGAGTCTCGCCTCAAGTATGCTATAACCGACAGGGACACCACGGTATGTACTTATTTAGTGCTGCGTAGGCACAGAGCTCTGTTATCTTTATGAACCCATTAACAGTGGAGAATAGGTCTGTCTGCTGCTTTCATTGCCTTTGGTTTGATAAAACCTGAGATTAGATGAATATCTTTTTAAAGTTAATTTTTAAATTACATTACATTTTTATATTTAAATTTAATAGTGTTAATGTGCGTTCATAGCATTTAGGGATCTGCGGGGGGCACTGAATGTGCAGTATTATTTCCATCTCTTAATTGTTCAGTACTACAGTAGTTTACCAGTCGTTTATTGTGAAGCTGACCCCAACCGCCACTTTTATATACCTATAGAATTAAGCGATAAGAAAATATGAAAGCAATGACTATTACTTTATAATGTTGTAGTTAAAACAAATCAACGCCCTCGATGCGGAGATAGCAGAGCTAGGAAGAAAAATCGACATGTTTGGGGTAAGTGAGTTAAATAAAACAATTTGAAATATTATTCTTTTATTATTCGGAGACCGGTTAAATGATATAATATTTATATTACGAGATGTATAGAGAGCATGCACTGCCGGCGGGCATAATGTCTTTGTACTCGCCATTTTGACTGTTTAAGGGAATAAAATAGTGATGTCCAAACAATAAAAACGATTTAGCATAACATGCCAAGGTGTATTGGTAAATTTAGGCGACAATCGCCTGGTTTTATCACCCTAAGTATATTAGATTCATTTGCGAATAACGAAGTGTATGAATCGTTATTCTAAATTTAAACGTATGTAAGATACTTGTGGCGAATCAATCCAGAAACTAGTCTAATATAGAAGAGGTCTGGTGGTACAAAAATGAAACGATAAGACATGAAGTTAAGGCCATCATTGAGAGTTATTTGTACTAGTTGTAGACAGTACATTTAAACTTGCTTTATAATAATTGTAGCCGCAAGTGGAAGAGATCGAGCGTACGATCCACGCGCGCGACCTCAAGATACAGGAAATAAAGGAGAACATGAACAACGTCGAGGACGTGGTCTTCAAGGGCTTCTGCAGGGACATCGGCGTCGCCAACATACGGTTAGTTTTACTATTTGTACCTTGTGCGTGCAAAATGACAACTGTTATTAATCAAATTGTAAATCGAACAAATACATAAGTAGTGATTACAATACAATATAATATACATATTATTTGCATTTGAATAAGGTACATAGCGATACAGAGATGTATGTAGGAAACATGTTTGTGCCATTGAAATTGTATGTAGTATAGTGTTTGTTAGTGTTGCTTTACACGGAACTAATGTCTACCTTCATCAATGGTATCTAATAGAATTCACGTGCCTTTGGAAAGCTTTCACCAAAGAGTGGGTGATAGTTTATTTTTTTAGGCACATAACCTATAAATTAGAGTTGAATGGATATGGAACCGTAGGGCGAAATGAATGTGTACGGCTTCGAGTGGGTATGTGGATATGTGACGCAGAGAGTGAACGTGGTGTCTGTGCGCAGGCAGTACGAGGAGCGCGAGCTGCGCGCGCAGCAGGAGCGCGCCAAGCGCCGCCTGGAGTTCGAGTCGCTGATCGACCGCATCGCGTCCAACCTCGAGTTCGAGCGCACGCGCGACACGCAGAGTGGGTGTCCTCCAGCTCCCGTCTGCGGATATATGCACATATACTAACTTAATGGAAACAATGTTGCAATTGCCGTAAAGCATTCATTGTGTTTCGGAAAGAGGGTGTGGATGCCGGAGTATACTAAATGCGAGGCGACCTTCTTAGTCCTCAGAAGTAGCACCGCATCTATTTGCGATCTCAGATGGGACTAAGGTACTGCATGGGACAGTGACCACTTAACACCAGGTAGCCTGCATGCTCGTTTGCTACTTTTATTCAATAAAATAAAAAAGTTACCACTAACTATTGACAAACTATTTTTATATGAAAGATGTTATAATTTTTTTAAAGTAAATAATATTATATAAATAGTTCAAAGATAAAAGCTTAATATAGCCGTCCGCCGTCCGCCTGGTCCGGGCGCAGGCGGGCGGCGAGGTCAGGTTGGTTTGATGTGCAGAGAACGTGACGCGGTGGGAGCGCACGGTGCAGGACGGCGAGGACGAGGTGGAGGCGGGCCGGCAGGCCGAGGCCAAGCAGCGGCAGGACATCGACCGCGAGCTGCGCCGCGCCGACGCGCTCAAGGCGGACCGCGCGGCCGCGCGCGCCGCGCACGACGCCGCCGAGGACGCCGTCGCCGCTGTGAGCCTCCCGACATCCTCAACATCTCAACCGCATACACTTTCAAAATTAAATCGGCAACACAATTCTAATACGGACGCTCCAGTGTCGCTAATGTTTCGGCAGATAGTGGCAAACTATTAGTCTTCTTTATCAGACATATACGAACATATTTTACTAACAAGGATTATATCCTAACTTGGATACTCTACTTTGTGTCAGACCTGTGACAAGTTAGGCTGTGTTGCTAAAAAATACCTTGCTGATCATCAGTACCGACTTACACCTCTACAAGACACAAAACAACACAAGCACATAAAAGAATAACTGAGATGCAATTTCAATATTAATGTATAATACAATGATTGTAATAAATATAAGTTATGAGATAATAATGTGACAATAATGATGTGTCTGGGCAGGCTCGTAAGGAGGTGACGAATATCCAGAAGGACATCCAGACGGTGCAGAAGCAGATCGCCAACATCGAGGCGCGCATCGAGAGCCGCCGCTCCGACAGGCACAACCTGCTGCGCCAGTGCAAGGTGACAACCGCTCATTCATAGGACCTTTATAACAACTAATGTGTTTACTTATGGATAACACTATGTCAAAACTATTGTATGTGCGTTGAGTTCAAGTGAATCCAACATACCAACAATACTGAACGTTGCAGATCGATGACATCATAGTCCCGCTGCTGCACGGCAACCTGGACGACACAGCGGACGGCGACTCGGAGCCCTCGTCGCTGTCCACCACGGCGCAGTACGAGCGGGAGGCCAGGTGCGCCGCATTACGTTGTCATCTATACGTGATGCTATTAGTGTGATCTATCATGATGTTCCAAAGGCGTTCGACTTGTTACCACACACTTTGGAGGTAATCTTCGTAAGGGCTTCTAAGAGTCTCCCCCCAACTCTAATAATGAGAATTCGCCACGTAACGTGGATCCAGTTTACTAGACTACGCCGCCTTCCCGGTACAGTATTGCGATTATAGGAAATACCAAACGAGCATGCATGAATTCATGGAGTGGAGAACATGTAGAGACATGATTTTCTATCGTTTTAAGGTTTAGTTGCAATTTTTCCTATTTGTATTTGTCCAATTTACAAAAATCCCATGACTCAATGACGTGGTGCAGGATAAGGGTGGACTATCGCTCCCTGTCGGAGTCCCTCAAGGAGCTGGAGGAGGCGGACGAGATCAAGCGCAAGGCCGACAAGCTGCAGAAGGCCATCAACTCTCTACAGAACACAGTTGACAAGATACAGGCGCCTAATATGAGGGTATGTTTACATTATGAGTTATAAAGATATTAGCTTTTATATTTTCCTGTAAGCAATGTCTATAGTCTGATTAGCCGCTAAATAACGCGGATTTGAATTGAATAATGAGCGGCTTACACAAGAAGACAAAACAATACGTAGACTAGTAAAAATATTTTTATTTTTTGAGCTAGATACCCCCGACGTCAATTGTACACCAATAGTGTGTGATATTGTTTCTGCGGCATTTGGGAGAGTTGTATGAGGGGCCGCGAACAAATACATAGGAGGATATTGTATCATTTCTAGCAGTCTACATACATTGTACAGTTTTCCCCGCCATTTTGGCAGAAGAGCCTAGATTTTCTGGGATGTTTTTATTTTGCTTATTCTATAATTTCAGGCAATGCAAAAACTCAACGAGGTCAGAGAGAAAGTGAATGCCACAAATGAAGCATTCTATGCTGCTAGGAAGCGAGCACATAAAGCTAAGCTAGCTTTTGAAAAGGTACATATTGTTTATCCCCTGTTTAATTTAATATCAAGACCCATACTAATGAATCATTCATTTAAAAATATTTTTACATTTACAGGTGAAAAAAGAACGTCACGATAAATTCATTTACTGCTTTGAACATGTGGCTAACGAGATCGATGCCATCTACAAGGTGAGGCTGTGCTGTTAATAAGATTGGCTTTGTTTGACAATTGTGTACAATTAAACTTTACTTGTAGGAAGTTGATGGAATACGAATCGTCCATGCCTGTTTTATTTTGTAATGCACTTTTTCATTGATACTTCCATAAATCAAGTTTTAAAAAACGACGAAATAACATAACGCAAGTAGTGATATGGTTGCATCGGTGGTGCGTGCAGGCGCTGGCGATGAACCAGTCGGCGCAGGCGTTCCTGGGCCCGGAGAACCCCGAGGAGCCGTACCTGGACGGCATCAACTACAACTGCGTGGCGCCCGGGAAGCGCTTCCAGCCCATGTCCAACCTGTCCGGCGGGGAGAAGACCGTCGCCGCGCTCGCGCTGCTCTTCGCTATACACAGGTACTTACGATACCTTCACCTTATACCTCGATAACAATGTCCACTTGGTGTATTGATTCAAGAGACTAGGATGGACGATTAGCCAGGTGCCTCGTAATAGAAATAGATATGTGTTTGTGGTAAGTAAATAATATTTTATTGTTATTATTGTCACTAACACTCATGGGATGCCTGGGTCCCAGACTGCTGGCGGACAGGGCCCTGCCCCACCAACTCACACAACAGTTTCAAGGGATACTCAACAACGAAATATTAACTTTTAACAATACATAGTCTTAGTGGATAAATCTATTTATTTTTAAAAATTATCGTTAGTTTTACAAATAATGTTGTAAACCCTTCATATCAGTCCTAAAAGTAGGTGAATACAATGGACCTTTTAGTTCAGTATAAGTATAAGAGCGCATTGCATTGCGGGCGCAGCTACCAGCCGGCGCCGTTCTTCCTGCTGGACGAGATCGACGCGGCGCTGGACAACACCAACATCGGCAAGGTGGCCTCCTACATCCGCTCCAAGAAGGGCAGCCTGCAGACCATCGTCATCTCGCTCAAGGAAGAGTTCTACGGGTGCGCCGACGCGCTCGTCGGCATCTGCTCAGAGGTTACTGGTTATTTTTTTATATCAATATTATTTCTATGAGTTTTCAGTATTAGATCTAGATATTTGTATTCTAGTGATAGTATTACTTTTATTTTTATATCAGTCAATCAATTTCAACAATTGTCTGAATTTACCAAATTAATGAATAGGTGTCATTTTCAGCTAGTGTTAAACAAAGTGTGTTGACCTTATTTTTCCAATCGTTCATATTCGTTTCCAGCCGGCAGACTGCCTGGTGAGCGACGTGATCACCCTCAGCCTAGAGATGTACAAGGATTGATACTGGTTTCCACATTCGTTACATTTTTATATTTCAATGACATTTATTAAGTATTAAACTAAGATGTATTAATTATGTTTATTGTGTTTTATTGTTCCTTATCTGAAACATGCACGGTTTACAGACCTGAATGTTCATGACGTAAAAATCTATTGATTCCTCAATTATATTAGTCGTCACTAGAATTATGCTCTTGTCATATACCTAATGAGGCGTTATGAGAAACATCTAAATAATAGGAGATATGTTTCGGCGCGGATCCAGGTACCAAAAAGTTGTAAATTAAAGATTGCTGTATTGCATCTGCAGCTGACTTATATTTAAATTTATCTACCCATAACGTATGGACATATTACACCCGGCAGACACAGCATACTTTCGTGAATCAGGTTATTACTTCCTCAATTGGATTTATAATTTTGTGCCCGAGTCTGAATTAAAAGTAGCAGTTTAATATCGACCTCTTTATTTACAATAAAATAGTCTATATTACAATACGGAATAACTATCGTATGCATAACAGGTAAGCGCCGTGTTCTTAGTACATAATATTATCACTCTGTTAACAATTCCAATACTCCTGATTGAAACACAATCCTTATTTAATAAAGGCATTCATATTGCAATTCTTGTTTATTTGGTCCATTTTAACATCGAAAGTTGAAGAGTTATTTATCAACCGATATAACAGTGTTGGCAGGATGTAACTAACAATGCTGCATACAATATTGACTCGACCTCAAACTACTAAGTAGTTTGCTATTTTAAAATGGCGAGCAATTATTTGAATTATTTTACATAAAATTATATGTAAAAAAGTCCACATTTTAAATTTCCTACATAAAAAATAATTTTCGTCACAATATTTTATGCACGCAATGGTAAAGTAGTTTAGGATGCATGCTGCAAATTTCATTTTACCATTGCTTACAACAAAATATGAAAAGTATATTGAAAAACATTTAACATTTTAAGACTCATTAAAAATAAATGATGAACAAAGCAACAACAAACTGGAAGCTCATTAAACACAAATGTTGGGCCCACCCACAACGGAACATGAGACCACTAAATATTAGAGGTTTCTCAGACCAGGAAAATCAAGATAACATAGTTAAGATTCATATGCGCTGAGCCACCTTCGCCTTGTTGACTCGAGGTTACAGAATTCATACTATCTACATAGGGTAATAGTTTAACAAAAATTGGACATCCAAATATTTACAATCACCGCAGCATCTCCTG
>DWNH01000564.1:0-14426 GCA_018249895.1 Tiana niger
GCCCCGCCGGGAATCGAACCCAGGACCCTTCGAATGGTGGACCGGCATGGTAACCACTACACCACACGGGTCGTCAGACGGTCACGGATCGTCCTTTGTTCATATCCTTTAATTTTTCATATCAGTGATATTTACAATGTTTGAATTAGATAAACTACGGTTACAGATTCTTTGTTGCCTACTGTCAGCTCTTTTCGTAGGACCTCTTTCGTCCTAGGAAATTAAACTAGTCATGTTTCACTTGATCGTAATATACTTTTAATGCAAACTCGAGTCAAATTGCAATTTCTCACTTGTCATAATCTCGAATAATCAGACACATTTTACACACATTTTCCTTAAAAACAACACCGGTTAATACCCAGCCTTAGCCTTTTTATCCATACCTAAGGTTTTCCGACGAGGGATCTCAGAATCTTGTCGGTTTTCACAAAAGGATAATCGCATAAGCCGATTTATTCTTCTCTTCTTTGTATTATTTCCTTCTCCATGTATTGATTTCGCGAGAAACAATATATATACTCGTACTGTGCTGACACGAGTAGTGCATGGAACTTTTTATCTTTCCGCTTTAAAAAATAGGGAAGTTATTGACTTCACCCCGATTTTCGAAGTACGTACGTATTTTTCCCGTAATCCGCATAGGCCAATAACAGCCAGAAACATAACACAAACACAAAGTTAACCAGACAATGAAAGTGTTTTATTAGGATATGATTATATTATACTAAAAGCGTTCAACTATACAGAACATTAATAATTACGTAGTTATTTAAACTTCGATTATGTCTTGTCGTTGAACGTCTTTTGCAGTTTTATGGGGCATAATAATTTGAGAATAACAAGACTTACATATCTATGCTTAAACATAATCGTGCTAATGCCTTTTCTTTTCGACGTTTTTATCGAGTTTTGATCAACAATAATCTCATTTAAGCTTTTTAATATTAACAAATTATTCATTTATAGTTTTTAATCGTCATTACCAGTCAGTTTTTCGATAAATTGAATATACGAACTCTGACATTTTCTGCTATTTATATCTCTCACCACATTGCGGAAACCACCATCAATATTGCGAGACATCCATTATGCCGAGCACATAACCTTTTAAAAGTTACGTGAGGATAAATACTAAAATAAGAAAGCACGGTAATACATTTCTAACTTTTATTTGCAAGACATTTCTTTTTAGCGAAAAGATCGAATAAACTTTTTAACGGGTACGCCGGAATTCAACGGTTGTCAAAACTAGCAACGCATGTATTTACGATCTCAGGTAGGACTAAGGTACTGCCCAAGATTGCATATATAGCTATGGACATCCAGCCTGCAGTTTACTGCAAGCGGTTTACAAGCAAGTGGTTTACAAGCAAGTGGTTTACCACTCAACATCAAGTGACCATGATCGTTTGCTACTTTTATTCATAAAAAAAATAGGTACTTAATCAAAGAAGCTAACCAATGTGACTTATTAACGTAAATAGAACTCTTGATACAATTAAGTTGTTAAAGGAAACAGCAGATGGGGGAGAACTGTAAACAACTGACGCACAATCCTAATGAACTAATGTTAAACAAAAACGGAATCTGTATTTGCTTATTCCTTCTGCCTACCGAGCATATTTTCTACTGGGATACCCAATGATAATGATATTAGGATAATTATGTTAGCAAATGAGAAGGCAAGATTTTTATTGTAAGAACCAGTTGTGTCTGCATTTGTCCCATTTGTGTTTTTTTATTAAATAAAAATATAATTGTAATTTTAAGAGTAGTAGGTTCGTAGTAGTTAGATGGTTGTTTTTAGAGCGGTAGGTTTCGCCACCCGTGGAAGTACCACCGCTACACCCAATTGTACCGTGAAGCAATTTATTGAGTTTCGGAAGAAGTGACGCACACAATTAGCTGACATGTGTGCTTACAATCAAGTTAAAGCTACACAGCTACACTGCATAGCGTACCTATAATATAGTATTATCTGAGATTTTTCCGTTAACTTTTTTATCCCACTCAACCATAGCCCAAAGGGCGCCTAAAGCCGATGAAATGATTGATTTATTTGACTTTCATCAAGTGAATGTAAATACGGTGTAATGAATAAAACAATTTCATTTGATAAAACCCTTTATAGAAAAAATATGCTGAAATTAAATGAATACCTATGCTTGATATTTTTTATGAATAATGCTATGTTGACCGTGTGTGAGTTGTCCCAAGATATTTATTTCTTATTATTTTTACGTATATATACAATAATTATCACTTGCTCTTCGGTGAAGGAAAACATCGTGATGAAACCTGCGTGCCTGAGAGTTTTATAAAAAAAATCGCGGAAGGCATGTGAAGTCCACCAACCCGCACTTGGCCAGCGTGGTGGACTGAGAGGAGACCCGTGTCCAGCAGTGGGACTATGATGGGTTGATGATGATGATGAATAACTTCGGAGGACTAAGATGGTCGCCTCGTTTGTTCTGGGTGAGGATTCAACCCACGACCTCCCGTTTAGCAGTCCGCTTCGCTAACCACTACGCTAAGAGGCCAGTCATATATTCTCTTATGTGATTGTCATTTAACGGCAATAATACAATGAAACAATATTAGAATGCTCAACTTTACTGTCAATGTCAGGACCTAATAAATTATTTCTTCTCGTTACAAAATTCACTCCGTTCAATTGACTTTAATATAATAAAAGATATCCGTGTTCGAGCTGAAAACTTTTAGGTAATATTTTCGCTTAGAGACTCAGATTTAATTTTCTTATGGGTCGTAAATCAGAATTTGCTAGGCTAATAGAATTTATTTGAAGGAAAAATTAATTTAAAACGCTTTATTGGTACCATGGTGATCCCTAATGGTATTATTGTTAGATTTATGTCGCTGTGATTTTTTTTGTTCAGGTGGTAGAAATGAAATGAAATGAAATGAAATTGCGTTATTCATTACAAGGTATTTACATAACACACTTAATGAAAGTCAAAAAATCAATAAGTTGGTAAGTTCATCGGCTTTAGACGCTCTTTTAGCTATCGTTGACCGTGAGAAAAAAGCCGGCGGAAAAAAACTCTCGGTACTCCTTCTCGGTAGTTTCTTCGATCTTGATAGTTCCACTGTACTGCTGGGCGCATGCTCTCCTTGTGTAGTCCGCCACGCTGGCCAAATGCGGGTTGGTGATCTTTACTTGCCTTTCGAGAACGTACATGCGAGTTTTCGCTCGATGTGTTCCTTCGCCGAAGAGCAAGCTTTAATTTAATTTTGAACACGCACATAACATCGCAATATTAAAGGTGCATCCGAGGATGAAGCCCTGACCCACCGGAATGGTACTCGTAAGCAGAAATTTATTTCGTTTGTCGTTATTCTTACATAATAATATGTGTGGGTTGATATTATATTTGTAGAATGTCATATTTGCAAGCACAAACAAAATGAAAGATTCGGGTATATTCCAATATCGTATTCGTGCGTTTAATATCCGGAACATATAACCGGGGGCGGGCGGCGACATGATAACACAACCTCTGAGACGCTTGAGAGTCACTTTGGTCTTTTAAGTTGATACATTTTGAGCCTTTCAGGTTGATAACATTTCACTAACATGCTTTACGAGGATGCAATTTAATGGAAAATATCTAACATTCATCATGTTAAATCGCATACTTAATAATTAGTGTTTCTATAATAGTGAGTGCTTGTTTTTGGCTAACATCATTTTTCTACTATCACGCCATTCTACGACAAAAAAAATTACCTCACACACTGGACACAGGACTATCGTTAAGATTGCGCTTATCGCGATAGCTCTTGCAAACTTTGAAATAAATGTGAATAAGTCAGAGGCTACAACATGCACGTTCAAGAAAGATTTTTTGAAGTTTAAGCTCTAAAACTGGTAGCACTAATACCAACTCTGCTGGTGTTGTAATTGTTCATAGACCACGGTGACCACTTACCATCAGCTGGTCACCGTCATCTCTTTAACATAAAAAGCAAACAACAAACTACAATACACCATACTGGCCTGCGTATATCAAGTCTGCTACTACCCGGCACGCAGCAAACTGACGTGTCAACTGGATTACTCGTATGTATAATTAAGGGACGTAAAATTATAAAATGCAACTACATAAATCTATAAAATACAGACATAAAACTGTAGAAAGCAAATAAATAGTATTCGACTATCTAAATACATATAACTCTAAGGTGACTGACTGACATAGTGATCTATCAACGCACAGCCCAACCCACTGGTCGGGTCGGGCTGTGGCATGCAGATGTTATGACGTAGGCATCCGCTAAGAAAGGATGTTGATTAATTCTACCCCCAAGGGGATCAAATCTGGTATAAATCTCACGGATATGCACTCGTCATACGTCTTACTGACATTAAAAGACAAAGACAAAATCATTTATTTGCTGTAATGCCTACCAGATACGTTTATGTTTATTTCTAACAATGTTTATGTTTTCCAAGTATACCAAATAAAAATATATAATATAAAAAGTTATATTTATTTTGTCTTAAATTAAATTAAAAATAATCATATAATTCGTTTATTGATTTTTTATATCGCTTAAAGCTCACCTGCTTACATATACACTTAATAATTTACATATATTATGACACAAACAATTGGCGTATACGAGTACCTACTGCCTAAATTATTATAACTACAACGGCAGGAATCGATTACTTTAATGAAAACACTTAACTTATGTTCCAGCATGAGCCTGCTTAGCCTCGTTCTCGAATCTCGTTGTTAAAGTCTACATTAGGTACGTCTCCTTTATTCTTACAAATATAATAGAAACATGTCCTACAAAGAACCCCCCTTCAGGTACATTCCTCCTTCATTCATTCCCTCTCTTCCCTCAAATCAGGAAAAGCGTGTGTTTGACAAATGAGTGTCCCAGAGCTCTTAAGTCTTCGTGTACGAAATTTGCCGAAAGTATCATCTCGTAAGTTGTATTATTTCGCGGAATAAATTCAGTCGTATTTCCGAGTTGGGTAACCGCCTTTTAATATTATGTTATATTATATTCTGTTCGTGTCCTTTCATACTAAATAGGTTCTTGCAATAATTTTTTTTATATTGAGGAAGTACCTGATGTTAAGCCACTTTGGTTAGTTTATAGACACTTACAAGCTTTATGTTAATTCCTGACTAGGAGATCCGGACTGAGATTCCGTACGTATGTATGTATATGGAGCAATCCTACTAACCTTAATTGGTTCTAATGTTGTCTTAAATGAAAACGCTAATAAAAAAAATATTTGTTAATGATAAAGTCGGCGTCAAAACTGCGTAATAAAACAACATAGACATACTCGTATTTGGATTTATTACAATTGTGATGCAGTGCGCTTTGGCTATGATCTGAAACGAAAATTAATGTTCAATTGTTTAAAAATTATAAAAGGGTTTAAACTAGTTTTGTAAGGTAGTACCATTCTAAAAAAGTTGGGGAGTAAGTAGATATTGCTTTGCACAGTATGCAGTGCACTTGCAATTGCACAGAAAACTCAACTGTGATTTTACTCGTTAGTTAAGTGCTTGCAATAATAATATGCAATGGTAATAAAATGTTACTTTGACGTGGACGCAGGAGACTTCATGAAGATGACACGTTGGCGATGTAGGTAGGTTTTTTAAACGAATCTATTAATCTAAATCTCAGTAAAGAACAGACAGACAATCACTTGACGATTCGGAATCCTCCCCACACGACATTTAATAAATCCTACTCTTTGTAGGGTGACCATGAGTTCAATTGATTATTCATATTATTGGTTTTTTATACCAGCATAAGAAAGAAGTCGCCAACGACGCTGTCTGGTGTCAATGAATTATTTCTGCCAATACACTGAATGAAATGAAATTGTTTTATTCATTACAAGATACTTACATACACTTAATGAAAGTCAAAAAATTAATAAGTTCATCGGCTTTAGGCGCTCTTTTGGCTATTGTGGACCAGTAGAAAAAAGCCGGCGAAAAAAACTCTCGCAACTCCTTTAAAATCAGTTATAATTACGTTGCACAGTCTGCAGCGCGGCTTCAGCTTGATAGTGAGCACACGCGACAGCTACTCATACGCGTCACTATCAATCCACCGCCGACTGCTTACACTTCCTATGAAATTAAAACTATTACATGAGATATAGAAATAGCCTGGCAGATTGAGCTCAATACCAGGCATCCTTATCATTTAATAAACTCTGCTTGACAATTTTTTTAAACTTGTTCAAAGATGTCTATTATTGAGTTTTACTGAAATCATTCCTGAGATTGTACACTAATTCACCTGAGTACCAAGATTGCGTCATATTTAAACGTCTCTTTCCAAAACGTTATCGGTATGGAAATATTGTTGTATTTGAGGCATGGCATTTACCGGAGCGAAAAGTATTGTACATGAGCCACGTTGTAAAATCTGGTCTCCCAGGCCAACGGTTATGAAGAACCGAATAATGATCTTAGGATCCAGATCCTTGATCACAACTATTAATTAAATTGACTATTAATAGTATTATTTTATAAAATACCAGCAGAGTCACCCTACGTCATAAGAATATCGCGTTACGTTAAGTCGCTCCAAATACGTGTATTCGTTTAATATCCTCCATGAAACCTCTCTTCTTAATCTGTTTCATAGTAAGCGTGTAACTATAAGGCGAACTACCATACTATGTATATTCCAATCATCAAAGAAGAAGAATATTTTGTATTTCGAACTAGTGCACTGTACACAAGGCGAATAGTATTGGCGCAGCGTAGGTCCGCACTTCTGAGCACAAATTCAAGATGCTTGAGAGATTATTTTATTCTTATTATTCTTTATTATTAGATATTATTTGATATTAAGATGAATTTTGTAAGTATTTGATTGCCATTTTTATAGTCAAACTTAATGGGATGCCACATTAGACCAAATATCATCATATAGCATTTACCAATAAATTATTCGAAAATGGTTTGCGATAGTTTCCCACTCCTCAATACTAAGTGTACGTATTTTATTACGAAAGGTGCCATTTCCGCTGCAAGACTGTTTTGAGGCGCCAACAGGTGTTAAACTGTTGTCGCCGCCTTTCTTTGCAGCGCAATAGCTTTTGGGGCAAATCCAAGTACTGGTGGACTCGGTCGCCCTTTTTCCACTGGTGCGTAGATATGATAGAGTTTATTTCAACTTTCAAATGTGCAACGTTCTCCTTATTCTCTATAATAACGTGAAATGTTGTGTTGTGATCACCAATTTGATGACAGCTGACACCCATACATAAAAACACCAACATTTCTATCTGACATTATTTCAGTCTTTCAATATAAAAAGTTCCTACACTTTTTCTCGTCTATACGCAGCTAATCATGTGATGGTGAAACAAGCTACATCCAAATTTGTCTAATATAGGTAGGTACCCTTTTTTACTTTTATTGGATTTTCTCAGTAGGGTCCTTAAGCGGGTCCCTTACATGTATGTATGTACATAAGTATACGAGTATAATACGTACACAATAGTATTAAACCTAAATCGAATCTGGGCAAAATCAGCGGCCATAGGAAAGTTAGTGTTGCTTTTTTAATTAAATCCTGTTATAGTGTGACTGGTTAAGTTACAAACGGTTTTTTAAAAAAAAAGATGCCTCTTTAATGCTTGAAATAAAATATAGACCCAAGCAGCGACATACAGAAGTAAAAACAATTTCGAGTAAACAAAGCATATCAAGGAAAAGGTATTACTGCATACATTAAATATACCTAGTATTAAAAAAAGTCACTATTCGTAATGTAAGTCCAGAGTCCAATATTACATTGCATTCCTTTTTAAAATTTAACCTTACATTCGAAAAGATATGATCTGCTACGCCGTAGCTGCTACAGTACTTGTCCACGAAATACGTGCTTCCACGGTGCTACGGCGCTACGACGCTGCAGGCTATGGTCTACGTTCGCTAGATTCCTTCCCCCGGGGCCGTAACTTCTCTTCAGGATTGCAATTTGCGTTTCACAAAGAAATGACACTCGCGTGTTCACTAGAATTTTATTCGCATTCGGAAATTTTCCGATAAAAATGATTCTATCTGTGTATGCGATATGCGTCCTGCTTCTGTTGCGATATTGGATTTTTTGCGATTACATATATTCCTAGCTGTGCCCATGGCTTCGTCCACGTGGAAATCGGAAAAACTTTTTTATAAAAACCAGGTGACTATTTATTTAACTTGGCTTACAAACTGCTTTCCTCTTTGTAAATGAACTTCTAACACAACAGTAATTCATCAGCATCTCCAAAACCAGTGGGAAAACCATAGTGATGGCAGCCCCGACGGATTTTCTTGGGTTTGGTAGAATATGTCTCCTCATCTACATCTACGAGAACCAACTAGGTACGTAGGGAAGTCCTATGAAAACTGATGCTCTATTGTTCATATGTCCGATTCTGCGAGAGATCAAATCTACTTATAAAAGCTATTTACGTTTATTATCTCTAGTTACATACATTCTTTAAATTGGGTTTTTTTTTAATTATTTTTTTCCTTTTCAATTACATTTAAACCATCATGGGTTTTTTTTAACTATTAATTTTGATTTTTATTGAAATGCTACTTGTAGAAAAATTACCCAAAGGTTTCTCTCATAATATAAAGCCGTTATAAAATTTTGTGTACTTAGTGGTATAAACAAAACGATAGAACTGATCATATATCCAAGGACGGACGGACGGATGGGTGAGAGAATGAGTGAGAGAGTGAATGAATTCTACAGAAATTTGTAATGACTATGTATATATGATGTTATAAGAAGATCGTATAGGAGTACCCTATAGCTTGTATCCATTGAAAAGAAACGATTACATATACTTATTCTTTTCAAACTTTATGCCCAAGAGCCTGTTTTAAAGAAAAACACGTAACGCAATCGGTTTTTAACGGTAGAGTAATATTACCTGTTAAATACAATTGTACAATTTAAGCTTACAAGTAACTGTATCGCTGTATTTTGCTCGAAACAACAATTTGGACAGTCCCAGCGGCATTATGAAATGTAATATAGCGCGTTAAATTTTATGAATAATAAGTATTGCATTCATTGTTGCTTACAGATTTACTTCTTGATTGCATAGGATTATCATGATCAGATTCTACATTCATTCTAGGCATATCATAGTTATTACATACACATATATAGCATTTCCATATAACTTCACTGTTAATCTAACACATTCACGGTAAAAATTGGTGTGGCAATCGTCCTTTTCCGAGTATATATGAACTTAGACTCTACATCAATTCTAGGCATATCATAGTTATTACATACACATACATATATAGCATTTCCATATTGCTTCACTGTTAATTTAACACATTCACGGTAAAAATGGGCGTGGCAGCCGTTCTTTTCGGAGTATGTATGAAATCAGAGTCTACGTCGACACTAGGCATATGGTAGTTATTAATTGACGCATGTACCCTTTTCCCACTCCCGGATCACTCCCGCTACTAATTTAACGCATGAACCGACCGATTACAGGCAAGTATGTAGGTACGTTGAAAATTGCAATCGTGTTCAACTGATGTAGTTACGAATATTTCAATTTCACGACTCTATGCACATAATTTATTTGCGAGAACTAATTATAATGTTTCGTCAGGACTATTTATGGCTCTTTATATGTTTTAAAATAAGTGACATATGTTTATACTGTTAGTTCCATATCGGGGTATCCGCGACAAGATCAACATGCTATAAATAGAAATCTAAATTGTTAATATCTACGCTTCATTACGAATTAAATAAATAAATACCTTGGGTCATCTGATCCCAAACTAGGCAGAGCCTGTGCTATGGTAACCAGACAACTGATAAATATACATGAATATTTTTTAAATACATACTTAAATAGATATTTTTTTTACACCTAGACACAGAACAAACATTCATGCTCATCACACAAATATTTGTTCTGGGTGGGGATTGAACTCACGACATCCCGTTTAGCAGTCAGGTTCATTAACTAATAGACCACGAGGCCAGTCGAATTAAACCTAAGCTTGTGAATACTGATACCATAGTATACCAGCCTAGTACTTATTCTGAAATAATACGATACTATTTCACCGTAGTTAAAAAAATATTTTACTACTGAAACTTATTATACAAGAAAATTTAATTGTGTCAAACTGTCCGAAGATATAGACATATGTAAGTCCCGCCCGTCAGGAAGCAAATCCAAGGACCATCAACACAGACTAATTTAATTCCAAAAGATAAAAAGTAAAAATTATTGTTAATTTTAATTATCTCTTTCATACTTAGCAACCTTCGACAATATTAATGAAGACAGATTGATTTTCTTCATCACCCTCGGGTCCACTAATCCCTCAAACACCCTAATTGACCCAAATTGACCCAACGGGGAACTTCCGTACAAACTGACCAACCAACGAGAGGACTTGTTTTATCGTCAGCTAATAAAGAACGTTGCTGACGAAACTATATATCAGTGCCGATTAACGATCTGATACGTGCCTGGAATGGGCAATAAATCAGACAATTCCGTATTTAGTAAAAGGTTATTTATTAAGTATTTATTGAACAAGTCTAAAAAAATCGTCAAACAGAATTTATGTCGGAAAGCATACTATGAAATTAAGGACTACTTTAATGATAAGGATGCATGGGATTGAGCTAAATCGGCCAGGCTATTTCTATATATCATGTAATAGTTTTAATTTAATAGAAAGTGTAAGCAGTCGGCAGTGTAAGTTCTCTGTTAACATCTTGTTTGAAGAACCCCAAGAGAATTAAACAGACTCAAATAATATTTCCACATTCTAACTGATATATTCGATAACCACGAATCGCGTGTGATTTGACTATTCCTTAAGCTCATTGATTGAGTAATGAATATTTCAAAATGATTTGAGAATTTAATCCATTTGGGTATCGACATTGACGTATTGTTTTATGCACTGACAGGATATTGGTTTACTGCTCAGGAGAAACAATGTAATCAATAAGGGTTATTTTAGCTTATCAAGAAATTATATTTGCTACAAGATCATAATCCAGGCTGCTTTCAAAGATTATTAAGCTAAACCTCATCAAATATTAACTTTGATGAGTATTTTAATACTAGCAGTACCCGCAATTTGTTAGGTGGTAGGCTGCTGTCCGGGGAACTATCACCGCCACACCCAATTCTACCGTAAAGCAATTTATTGTGTTTCGGATAGAGTGTGTGGATGCCGGAGTTCACTAAATACGAGGCGACCATCTTAGTCTTCAGTAGCAACGCATCTATTTGCGATCTCAGGTAGGACTAAAGTACTATCTGAAGTTGCAAGTGGATGTCCATGGGTTACAATGACCACTTAACACCAGGTGGTCTGCACGCTCGTTTGCTACTTTTATTCAATAAAAAAAAATTTAACAATAAACTAGAAACAAATGTAAAATCTACCTGTGACGTAGCTCTGGTTTTCCTGATCAACGAAGCGTTCTGAAAGAGAAAATAGACATTATAACAATTTTAGTCAACAGATACAGCAGGCAATCAAAAGCACTTACTTAAGGCAATAACCGATAGAAGTAACCGCACCCAATTAGTAGTTTAATGTTATTAAGTGTAAATAAACCTGTTTTTTTGTTGATAGATACATAATAAATAAACAACATATGCAACGAAGTAAAACAATACATTGAAAACTACCCCATAGTCATTTATAAATCCGTAGAATTTTTTTAATATTTACTAGAACATAAACTGTAAAGTAATTTCATCGATGCAAGAGATATAGAGCCAAAATAGTAAAAGGACAAAGAAAATAAGGAACCAGTATTAAAGTGTAAAGAAATTAGTTAGTATTACAAAAACACAAAGAGTAAACTAACCTAAGCAATGAAACGAAATAGAAAGAACAATACGAATACAGAACGGAAACAGAAAGAAGACAAAGAAAATACAAACGACCTCCACCGCTAAGAATACCACCACCAGCTTTGAACAGCTTTCATAACCATCCAAAATGCCAAATAGTGCTCCAACCTTGCCATCGTCCTCTGGAATGCAGGCTCGCCTGGTACACGAGAATGATTGACCATCGGGATTGCATCTGCACATGTTACAGTCCAACTCGAACACTTCGTCAGGGCGGCACTTGCGTTTTATTACTCTCAATTCCTGCTTCAATAGGAGGCAACGATAACACTTGATGAAGAACCAAAATTAATAACTATAATAAAGCAATAAAATATAGGAGTTACTTATAATACTGATACTTGTAAAGCAGATATTGTTACTAGTCTGTCATTCATTTACAAATACTTTAGTTAGAAGCTAGTTGAAATGCATATAAATTTAAAAACAGTTTACACTCACCCCTGCAATTTGAACTAAATAATTTAAAGCGTATTAGGCGTATAACTTGAGGTTACTATTACATCAATTTGAAAAAAGTCAATGTTTAAATATTTACAAAACATGTTTGAAAGAAAATGCTTTTACCAAATTGTTAAGTATAATTAACAAAAAGTGATTATAATTCAATTAAAATATATTACAACACAAATAACCCTAAACAGTTAAATCTAGAATCAGTAAACGACATTGATCTAACAATTGGACAAAACATGCATAATAAGATAAAATGTATCTACAACAATACATTAACCATACGACCTAAACCACATATACCCTTAGAAACCAATATAAAAGATTTCGACATACATACATATATAGGTACATACTTTAGCAAAAAGATACTATCACCATAGTAGCGGTAACGAAGACCAACTCAAAAAACCACCAACAAATGCCTTAAAGAGCTCAATCAAAGATTGCAACTACCTCAGGTTCCTCAGTGGTGGTCTCATCAGGCAACTCGGGGACGCACACTTTCCTAGTACAGAAATAGCTGGTACCATCCTCATTGCACCAGCAAGTGTTGCAGTCCTTGATAAACATACGATTCGCGGCACAGACCACTGCTTTCGTACTATTTGAGGATGATTTTAATACCTATAAAAAGCAATTTGAAGAATCAACCTGATACAATAATTTGGAAAATCCAAACGTGCACGACACATAACGCTTATTCGATCGTCAAAAAAATATATGAAAGATTGCACATGCGCGTTAGACAGAACAAATGTCCATATCTATTTTTATCTGAGATAATGCCATTATTTTGTTCATTAATTATAATTGAACGACACTTAAAATGGCTATATATGTAACTCTAGGTAGCCATGTTAAATAGGAAATCATTCTAGAGCAAAACGAATGTATTAAAAAAATGGGTTAATTTATTTTTCTAATGGTATTTTTCATAAGATATCGTGATTCCAAACTACACATGATTTTTACTGTCGGACAAGAAAATTTTTGAGCTTTTTTTTAATTATTGTTTCGCTTCTATTACATTAAATTAAATTTTGAAAATTTCAGAATTAATCTTCATTAAGTTATCTATACAATAGCATACAAGTTAATGGGTTCTATGGACCCACAAGAATATTACAATAAAAATAGTTGCGGAAAAAAAAGAAATTTTTTTCGATCCTAGGCTCTCTAATGCTTTGCATTACCAGTCGTGTAAAATTATCAGAACAAATTTCCTATAAAGATATCAGACGATATAACAACATTAAACGGATAAAAAGAAATTTTATTAATTTTTTTTTTATTACTTTTTTTTAATTACTTTAATTACTAGATAGATAAAAGTTTTGTTTGAAACGTACGTACGTACGACTACGTATTGTAAATGAACGAAAATAGTATCATTTAACATTTATTATCTATACTGCTATATACATTCATTCATTACATTCTTGAACGAGATAGATAATAAACCACGGAATTACATAAATTAAAAATAAGTCAAAAAAACAATTTGAATTTCAATTCAATTATAACTATATGAGTCTAACTATATGGACCAGCATTTTGGATAAAACATTATAAAAATGCAAGGAAATAGGAACAGGTTAGAGAAATAATTTATAATTGAATGCAAGTCACAACACATCAATAATATAATTTATTTGAACAAAAACAAACATTTTATACTATTCAATAAAATCTTAATCCAATCTAATCGTTGTGTCTACGGGGTCAATCTCTTTATTCCAATCTTCAATGTCTTATTGTCTATTCAAGGCACAATAGGCTTTATTTCTGAAACACAATTATTGATGATTACTAATTCATTGTTAACCATACTTCTTAATTATCATAATTACTTTCAATCAAAATAATTACGATGCCTTTCTTTGTAGTAAAGTGTGACAATTTATTAGTCATTCTCGTAACCATGGTAATCATAGTTCTTAATTAAAGACAAAGACAAAGACAAAATTATTTATTTGCACAAATATGGGTAGGTACAAAGGTGGTATATAAAGATTTAGTT
>DWNH01000565.1:0-14421 GCA_018249895.1 Tiana niger
ACTAGCTAGTTGTTGAATATTATTATTCCACTCATAAGGTCACTCTCTAGAGGACATACATAAGTCTTGTTTTAAAAAAAAATACGCCTTGTTTGGTTAAAATGAAAGAGATAACGCTATCTTAACACATTTAATGAGGTTTTAGTGTAAATGACATTGTATATGTCCATGGTATCCACGACACAGGATCCTAGAATCCTAGTGTTGAGCCATGAGTGTGAAACGTTATTTTTTATATTTATTCACTTTATTATATAAAGTAAAGATGTGATAAATGCTTATACACAAGAATACTTTTACACAACTGATCAACTTTATTAAACTAAACAAGCACGGAGAAAAAATCAAACGCTACATTTGCTCAGGTAATCTGTCACTGTCTACGAATATTAAGATTACTGCGTTAACTACTATCCAGATGTCGTTTGCTTATGAAACTTTCTGCCTATTTAACTGAAATAAAAGTAAAAATACGCAATCTTAATAAAAAATAATTATGAAGTATCCGAGTATGAAAATTGGCATAAATAAGCTTTGTTTATAATTAAGTTTATTTACGTTGTACAAATCCTTGAATATCTCTATGGTTGGTAGTAACATCGTTGTCCAAATTATAACACCATTATCCAAATTGCGGTCATCAGTTGGGATGAGGTCGTGCGACCCGAAGGATGACGTATGGTTGTGTAATGTCAAAACCGTTTTGTCAAACAGAGTGAAATCTGTGTTATAATTAGTTTTTTTTTTTTTAATTCTCTCATAATTACTCGAAGTTTATCAAATAGACATCTGCTGTTATTCATACACTGGATCCTAAAAAGTTATGCTGAATTGTCAAACAATTAACATAATTTTTCCAAAAATTTTGTTATAAAACAGTTACAGCAACCTCATACTTTAACACCTATGAATTAAGAAACTCTACGACATCAAATCCTAAATAAAATGTCGTTAAATTAAATTAAATGATGTTAAAAAATCAAGTAAATTTAAAATTATTATTAGTTACCTACTATTCTTATTTCTCTTACAATAATAAGGCTTACGAATTTTAAGTTTACATTTGGTGCACAAAAATATTTCATAACAGTAAAATTTGTTCAAAAATAGGCACCTAATATGTAACATAATGTAAAAGGTTATTTTGTGTATGCAGTTAAAACTCTTACAGTAGATACTATGTCTTCGGAATGCAACGTATTCCGGATAGATCTTGGATTAATCCCAATACGGATATGCCTGATAGATAGCGACAAGTTTTAGGGCTGGCCTACTACAGTTCAACCGGTTTCCTTATAATATGTTACAAATAGGTAGACATAATATAATTAACATTCATAGCTTTAAAAATATTTTTTCCAATGATCGGATAGCCTGGCTAGACCAATACGCACATCCAATGTTTCAAAGTTTTAATACATAATACAATTTATTTAATACCTTAAATATTAACGATAATTTTTTTTTTTGAATTTTTTTAATTTATTCGTCCAACTTAACGCTTTCTCCTTAGTAGGTACAGAAAGCTCAACTGCATAAGCGTGTCGTGTCGATCACACAATCAACAGAGACAATGATTCGGCCGCGCGTTCCCACGGGGCGGGTGCCCGAGACCATTCCGGTTTTCGCCAACTTAAATGTTTGTTGTCAAATTAATCCACAGTCGCTTAGTATGCGCCAGCCAACCAGTCGAGCCACTATTCATTCATAGTCGCTGGAATGCTAGATCGCTTGTGAGTGCTCGTGGTTCGCCTCGACCGACCTTCGCCGATGCTCGAACGCAAAAACTGTGTGAGCCATCGCAAGTCTCACTCAACTATGTGGAAGTACCAGAATCCAACCCGCTCATCGTGATCCCGCGTCTCCGATACGGCAAAACCATACTTTAATTCGTTTATTGTACTGCCAACGTTAACTCTAGAAATGTTTTTATATGTCAGCGCAACCACATCGTTTTGCCGGTCAACGATTAAACGTTCATGTATTAATTACTAAAGCAGAAACGATTTTTCCCATGCGATTGTATCAATTCAATCTACATAAAAGCTCTACATACCAAGCTTTTACCATAGTTTGAAACATTTCTAAATCGTTTTTTTTTTCAATTTCTTACTGAAACAAGTGGGCTTATGAGACTATTGCTTACATCGATTGACCAGATTGACCAGTACACGTAATTTTGTATTGAGATATTTACATTACATTAATAATATTTTACATCGAAATGTTTATTGCAACTTGTTTAGAAATATGTTGTCTCGTGAAGAGATAAACATTTCAGTAACGTAATGTGAATTGTCAATCATCAAACATCAAGATACCAGCGTAAGTAGACCACCGACCACACCCGTTATTTAATGAAGCATTAGATCGAGTTTAGGTTTAATTGATTTATTAATTCAAGATGGGTAACGTTACGTCACTTGAATGTAGGTATTTGCTTAAATTCGTGCGTTCTCATTGAACGTCGTCGCTTCGGATGTAAAAGTCAATGACCTCATTACTACGTTTGGGGACAGTTTTTTTTAATTAATGATATCTTTCTTAATCTACGATTTTTTGAAACTGCATACTTTTATAATTTTGTACACCTCCATAGTATCGTTTATTTTTTTGTGTTGAGACTGTTGAGTAATAGCGTGAGAATCTTTTCCTGTTTTAAAACAGTATTTTAACCATTCGCAAGGATAGAGAGGTACCTGTTCGATCCTGCCTATGAAGATATAATAGGTTCAAATACCACATTTGAACTATAATTAAAATCATATTAAGTACATACTTTTACCAATTATCTTTTATTTAAACTTCTTATAAAACTATTCCCAACTTTTTTAATGAAGTAGAAGATGTATGAACAATTAAGATTATAATATAAGTCAATAAGTTTTATTATTGTAAAATAATTAAATTGTCGAAAGTCGAGGGGCTTGGGAAAATTCATTTCTTTCTATAGATAATAAATACTTTAATAGATATATATTTCGTTTTGGGTACTAACCCTTGAAGTGTCAGAAGCAAGCAACAGCAGGGTTTGAATCCGCTGAAACCCATCGGCACCTCCGCGGTGACGTCACTCCGGACGCGACCGCCCGGGCTGCCGTTCAAGGACAGTAAACATTTACCAGGTCAACGAACGCCGCATTTCTAGCCGCGTTTTTATTTGGCCCTCACTCTCCTGCAAAGCTGCGTAGCTCAATGGAACCAAATACCGGATTGAGGTTTGACGCCGAACTTAGCTAAAGCTTAAAGCCCTACGAGGTTTTTTACCGCTGTATTATTAGTTAAATTCATCTTGCAACAAAAGTCCTTTGATAGTTTGAGGTTCTTTGAATTCCCTATTACCTAAATGATCTTTCACAATAGGGTTCGATCAAATTATCGCAAATCCTTCATTCGTGGAGGCGCAGAGTACTTTTGTTTTAACTAAAAAATAAGTTAATAATGTAGTAAGTACCTACATTAGATTTAATTTACAGGTGCAGGCTGCAAATTGTAATTACAAATTGTATTATTATAAATAATACATAATTATCGGAAAATAACGACCTTCGAAGTATTTTTGTACTGGTTCTTCCTGTTAAATCGAATTTGATAATCATATTTAAAAAATTATTATTTAATTTTGTTATAGGTTGATATTAATAAAACACTAGAAACTTACAACATACTGATGTTAAGTTCATAACTTCTGTCCATGGACATCTATGTACATACATAATATATATCCGACCTTAAATTTTTCAATGTCCTGAAATTGAACTTAGATGAGTTGCTGCTTCTAAGATAATAAGAAAAGTACATAACAAATTTAATGCTAAGGGTGAAAATTAAGCTTTATTCTACTGCAAATTAATAAGAGCGTATACACAGGTATTTTAAGAAAAACTACATGTTAAAAGCAGTATTAAGTGAAACTAATTACGATGTGATACTGGCAGTCGTTGATTAAGACGTAACGTTAACTACCACGTACTTATCCACTTATTTAAACGTTAGTATTGTTAAGATCTCACACAAGTGACAACGGAAATATTTAAAAGTGTATCCTGTTGAAGACGCTTACATACCAACTCGTTGAACGCTCCTAGCTGTCACGCAGCTTTCATGTCTGGCTGAATGGCGCGGATAGATTTTCGACAACCTTGGAGTTCTGCTCGATAAAAATCTTTCTAAGCGTTGCTCCCATGACATTTTTTTACGATTTTTTCATATTTAAGACTGACACGGGCCATTTGATAAGTAATCAGCGTCGCATATGACCGTTTGCAATATCAGAAATGTTGCATGTGCTTTGAAAGTCTTATTTTTATTATTTTTGAATGGGTTACTTTAACCCCTTTTATAAAGAATCCCAGGAAGCGCCCAGTGTTTATACCTCAGAGGGAGGTTGGTCCAAAGCTTACACTTTCGTGGCCAAATCGATCACTAAAAGCGAAGAACGTTGAAGATTGCAATGTACCTATGTGGTACAGCCACATATTTTTATCGGCAGATGGTGCGATGTTCGAAAGGTGGACGAAAACGATTATATTTTTAAGTTAAATAATTAGATATATCATAAAATAAAATATATTTATAAATAACGATTTTTGAATAGATATTGAACATTATTTACCATATATGAATTGCTTCGCTTCAACATATCTGATACTTGTATGCATACTACCTAGACTCTACAAATATTTATTTTATTTATTGAGAATTGTAATGAAACTTTGTATAGGACGGTAGGGCCAACAGCAAACTGACAATTAAAAAATTAAATTATTTTTTTGTAAAATCATTAATTAACGATAACTATTATCAATTTTTAAATACATGAAATTCTTTGAAAAAAGTTCTTTGATTACCTTTTTTTTCTCATTTTCTAACATTTTCTCTACTTATACATATCATATAGTATAGTCCTATCATATAGTGTATGAGGAATGTCTCATTATTCTGTTGTAAATGTTTCTCCTCCGACTTACACGGTCAATTAAAATTCTATGTTTGTTGTTGATAGTTAACTCGGTATCGGTGCAGGTGTCAGTGGTGCAGGTGGAAGTACATACATAAAATAATATTATTATAGATACTGTTACAATGTTACGCCAGTGCACATGCACTCCGCCTCCTAGGTCCGCTTCATTCGGGTGACACATACGATTACGATTTGTGCGGTCATATGTGATGATACAAAGTTTCCCACACCATTCGCCCACGCGACAGTATCAGTGACCCAAAATAACGTCCTTTTTAATGTCTTTTCTGTGTTATGTAGGTATTTTGTTTCAACAAAATATTTGATCAGTAGGTAAGTTTAATACTTATTATTTTATTCCACTGTGTAATTTTGTATATAATTTATGTACACAAAGTATTTCTTTAATGGTAACCAAAGACCGCAAACTTTTTACAGTCTATAAGATTAAAACATTCCTTATAACGGCGTCGGCGGATAAAATACCGGGTAGTCTTCCGGGTAGATTTTTGTTCACGGTTGTCTTTAAGAAATAAACTGTTTAAAAACAGAAGAAGTCGTCAACTAATGTTACATCACTAGGTTTTAATGTCTATGTGCAGTTCGTTTTCATTTTTGTATAAATTATTGTTAATTGGATAAAGATATAGATTGCAATACCTACATTCTTTTGTTACACGGTACAAAAAAATCGAAATAAGAGTTCTTGTATATTGCAATATGTTTTCTTTTGCATACAATGCTATCTACATTAAACAATTGGATAAAACAATGGGTGGATTTTGTATACAGTAAACAATTGCCATTTTTATCAATTTTCATTTGGTCTAAAAACGTCAATTCAACATCAATACGCTTGTGAAGCTTTGCCTTAGTGTTTCATGCTCTCTTTTCGAACTATTTTTGCAGAACTCCTAATAAACTCCTCTCCACACGTTAACGTCTTAACGTTCTGAAAATATTGCACAAGGATTTGTAGTAAAAATTTCACCTCACTTTTCAACGGGGCGATTTTCTTTGGCTTAAGGTCCCCTTGTAGGTACCTGCTATTTTGTATGTAAAAGAAACATAATCGGTATTGGTTGGCTTAGGTTACTCGTACGAACGTGTAATTTTATTCTGATTAACTGTACTAGCCGTGTACTTTAAACTATAATAACATTACAAAAGGCACATCTAATAAAATATGGGCACTATTTTTATCGTTTATGTATGTGTTTAACTCTAACTAACGTGTCTAACTGAAGATACATAAGGGTACATGTATTAAAATAAAACATGCCATAATAGTAGGCACTATTTTTAGGCTAAATAGTCGATTGTTCGAGTGGCCACGGCGCAACGGTCTTGGTTGCATTCCATTTTGCCGCGTTCCATTACGCAGGCTCGTGATTCCGAGAAAGAGTGATGTCCCGCTCGCACTAAGCACTCGAGTTTATTGCCTGTGTTTTGGAATTCTGTTCATTGTTTGCGTTTAAAGCTCATTTCAATATAAGAAAAGACTCAGACCAACATTTGAGTCTAGTAATATCCGGTCAAAGGTTCGCGACCGACTGTTTCGTTTTTCTCTGAAAAATGAAGGAATTCCCAGTAATAATATCTGTAAATCGCAAAGCTTAAAGTTTCTTTAGAAAAGTCATTACCTACAGTGATAGATAGATAATATTTACATAATTATTTAATATGACATGTAAACAGTGTAGCTCGGTCGAAGTAACTATCAAAATAATATTTTTTAACATACCTATGGCGTGTACATTATATATTAAAAGTATAAAATTTTAACAAAATAGAAAAAAAATCTATTAATATAAAATGTATATTGTAAAAGTGCATTGTAAGGAAACACGTCGAGCGGGATGCTGTAATCAAGTACCTATAATACTTCTACTTTATCAATATATTCGTAGTCAGCAGTTCACCGGCTTTAGAAGCAGACTTGCTGATTAATGGCGCAGTTATAACGCACTTCCTGCGGCCCGCGCGCCCTTGCCCGTGTTATTATGATAAAATTTGCAAAATAAAGAATCATTGATAAATTGAATGAATGACAGCGCTAAACAGAACGTACCAACATATTATAGGTAGTACATACACAATATAAATAAATACTTGTATTATATGTAACGAATTATTTACAAATATCTTAAATTATATAACAAACAGCTTTAAGTAGTAAGTATATTAGACAACTTTGTTTTATTTGTACTATAGATAAGTGCTAATGGGGATTCGGCGAACTTTTTTTTTGTGATTGAGCTTCATTTTCAACAAAATGAATGTAAGTAGAGAAACATTTTTTTCACACCTTCAGAACATTTGAGTAACAAGGGGACGAGCATTTGCTCTTAACATGACTTCAAAAAAATAACCATTATTTAACTTTTCTTAGACAAAAGTACTTAGCAAACGAGTATGCAAGTCACCTGGTGGTGAACTTCAGATGCCTTTCGAGAACGTTATTAAATTACTTACATATTATTATAAAATTAAATGTGAAAATGAGTTTGTTTATAAAATAAGAAGAAACTTTTTACCAACCTGTTATACTAAATAACGTTTAAGCCCATCCACGAAAGATAGGAAACAGTTAACTATATAAAAAAATGTTTTTTAATCTATTTTAAAGAATGTTTAAGTAGTTATAGAAAGAATATCCTAAAGTAGTAAATGGTTAGAATAAATAAGTAAATCTTAGGACAACTCACACGCGGCCAGCTGATCCAAAACTATACAGAGCCTGTGCTATAGTAACCAGACAGCTGAAAAACACACATGAACATTTTAAAATATTTACTTATATAGATAACAATACACCCAACCACAGAACAATTATTTGTACTTATCACACAAACATTTGTCTGGGTAGGAATCGAACCCACTACATCCGATTTAGTAGTCAGGTTCACTAACCAGTAGACGAAGAGGCCCGTCAAAATTATAGTCATAAAATATTTCATGATTTATTTACCAAAAGCTTATTTAAGTTATTAGATTATATTATTTACTAGATTAAGCTTTTATATTATCTGAGTTACTTTATAAAGCAAAATAAGGTTTATTTGGAAATACATATACACATACAGAAGTACTTGCTACGGAACACTTTGTTAATGTAAATCATGAATTATATTTAATCCTGTTTTGGAAGAAAGACATTAAATGGTTGTCTGCAACCATTATTACTTACGACTTACAGTTGCGTACTTACAGTGTGCCCTGAACAGGGAGATGTCTAGATCATTTTTTATTGCACGTTTCGTAGGATATTTTTTCTTCATAAAATTCCTAAATTCTTTGACGAACGATAGGCAGTGTGTTCGTAATAGGTAAATCTATGCAGTACCCGTAAACTGTTAAAACCCCACGGTTTTTCTCGCTACTTTCATCAGGATGGACAAGCAGTCCCGAAAGCATGTGCTTGCTAGCTAGAAAGTCTTCTCTGTTTCGAGAGATTAAGGTGGAGTTAAACCAATGTCTACTTAATAGGACACAAGTACGAGGCCTATCATAAAAAGTGAATAGCTACACTCCCATTTGTAATAATACGTTGGGGTACCACCTCGTATCAATGGATCATGCACTGCTCAACTGCTGTTAACCCGAGAATCCAGTTATTGATCGAACGATATAAATCTATGATAGGCAAGCATCCTATTATTTTCGCTGGTGTCTTGTTAGCGTAGGTGCTACGGGTTTCGGATTTACGGATACGAGATTCCATCCTTATTCAGGCACCGGGGGATAACTGCCCCTTAGGTGGCATGTGAATGTCTCTCCCCAATTATGCAATCGAAGGGTGTTATTACGGTACAATTGTGATTTTAGTCACAATCGCAGGTGATTAAAAGCTGACCGTTAGGATGGTCGTGATGCAGGAAACACCAGGAGCTTCTTGTAGCTGCCTCTTCTACATACCTACTAAATTAATCAATATGAAACTATGTAGGTATGTAAATAGTTCCATTCGGAAATCCCTACAGAGGTAAGTCCATAATGGCTGAACCATACATAGACCGTATAGACCGTATATAGATGTTACCTGTCTAATTACGTACTTACCTCTAATTACATTAAATATTACAATAGACGATTGGTTCAATTGGGTACTGGCAGTACAGATGAACCTAAGCATTGGTAGGGAAACGTTATGACTACCTATATGGGGTCACATTTGTAATCAGTCCATGGAATTCATCTCAGTTTGTAAAATATAGGTACTAGAACGAGAGGCAAAAGTTGGGATAGAACGTGAGCGAGCAAGAAAACGTGTTATGTTTTATTATTCCGACGTCGAATCGGGAGAAACCTGCGTGCGGGCCTCACAGGCGGCGCCGCCCCGCCCCGCGCCCGCGCCCCGCCGATCATATGTTCGCAGACGAGGCGCGCCGGCCGGCCGCTCACTGTGACTCGGGCTCTCGCCACCGTCGCAACACTACGTGCCGTTTTCGTCGCGCCCTCGTCCGATCAGCTGTCCGCGACAACATTACCGCGCACGCGAAGCGAGCCTTCGATAAGCCGCTGTGCGGTGTGACATGGAGTTGCTGTGCGCGGAGCGCGTAAGCCCCGGAAGCGAGGGATCGCGGCCGGGCGCCTTGCCGGCGCACCAAGCCGCCGCCGCTGACCCCGTGCTGCTGCGGCGCCGCGTGCTCGACAACCTGTTGCGCACCGAGGAGCGCTACGCCGTCACCGCCAACTACTTCGGGACCGTGCAGACCGAAGTCACTCCCCATATGCGCCGAGTCGTCGCCGAGTGGATGCTAGAGGTGAGCGCACCGCATCGCGCCGCATGCGCATGCCGCACCCACACCGGCCGCTGCCTGCCGCACCACCCGCGCGATCGTTCGCCATTTTGTAACCCAGCTCTCGCCGGCCACGTGTGTCAGCTCCAGCTGCTCTCGGGGACATCGGTGGCACTCGTATGCTTACGCCACCGCCTGTATGGTGTTTACTATAACTAACCTCACATGAGACCTCAACACTTAACCGTCCTTCTTGCTGAGGAAAATTACGTTTCTGTTTCGTGATACTAATATACAATATATGACCTATCATCAGGAGTCGTCACTGTTATAAATTATGTTGACAATCAATCTAAGATAACGGTAGGTAGTTGGAATGTCATTTAAGACCATTCATAGTTTTGTTTACATGATCAGCTGATCACATTGCTACAATCTTTGTTAGATTCTTATTAGAATCTAGCAGACTACCTCGTGCGAATATTCATACATACCACGTAGGTAATCAAAAATAAAATTAGGTGTTTCGGCTACCTATATAAGATAATTACACATTTACTTGGAGAGTATGTATTCATAACAAAGTGCGGTTAATGATTGATTCGTACCGTATGCCCACTATAAATATGTTTTTGTGAGCGTTTCATGAGCCAAGGAGTATAAAGATAAGTTTCATCTAAGGGTGTATATAAAAGAATATTGAGCGAAACGTTGCACTCGGTATGTAGGTACTCGCGAGTCACACGTACCGCTCCCGCTGGTGGCTGAGTGGCTGGTGTGCGAGAGCGCGCGCGGCGCGAGGGGCCCCCGGCCGGAACGCGCGGCGGTCGCCGACCGATGCGACTCGCTCGTTCTATTTGAATAATCAGCTGATTTTGACACGCACACAGCTGACGCCGGACGCGCACTTATCTTTCGCTATTAAATAATAATATGTAGGTATCATACAATAAAAACATTGAAAACTTTTCTTACGACAATTTCATGTCGAATTAATGATTTGTAGGCCCACTATGTAAGTCCTTGGAATGTTGTAATAACGTGTACAATTCATTAAGAAGTACAAATATTCCTAAACGAAAAAATGTCAAAATCATGTTAACAAATTTTAAGGGTCATGTATGAAAGCAGTCAGCTGTGAAGTCTCTGGCCACGTGGGAGACGAGAAACGCGACGGTTCACGCTGACGTCATACCTTACTGAGTAAGACGGCGACGCATGCGCTGCGATCTTGCTTCGCCGACACCTCGTGTCGTGGTTACGTTCCGTCTAAACCAGTCGCATACCAAATTTCAGCACAAGCAGACCGAAACAATTCCCGTGGATGTAAGGTCACTGACATTTCGATGTACTTACGATTAATTAACTCCCAAGTCCCTCCTTAAAACTTAAACAACACATGCATCGTCATACGATTTAAAATTATACAGTAACTGTGTTGTTTGATTCTTCGTAGATATAGTCTTGAAAATTATTATTTCCCATAAAGCATGGAAATAAAAGCATGGACTTGTATCGTAAATATTTTTTTTTCGTTTAATAAAAAATAATTTAGATTGCAGTTGTGTTTACAGAATTATTCCTAAACTTCCGTACAGTATAAGTACCTACTCTGCTTTAATGCTATTGAAGTTGTTGTAACAGGAAGGAAATGAATAGGATTTGTAAGTGCTGTTAGATCCACAGTAGGTACAAGCTAATTAATTTTATCTCTGTTCTTTCTTACGAGTAGTTATGGGGTACGGTTAGTAAACTAACGTAGACCACTTAAGGCGGAACAATGCTCTGTTTCGTTTAGACGTAAATTAATCAGCTGACAGCTCACGAGCGTGAGATAGTCAGCTGTGCAGTAAACAGAAAAGGTAGTTGTTTTCACGAAGCTACAATAGGTTCTATATCTGCGCCGCTTCGGGTTACCGTGCGAAACTATGCGGGAAGGAACGATCTGCGTCTCTCGTGACACTCTCCACTTACTTCACAACTAGCTCATTACAGTACCATCTGCTTTCACTTTTCCTTCCTTATTTTAATTATTAATATTTACGACTACAATATAAAATATTGTATTCTCCGATAACCCTCATTGACGACTCTTTATAGACTCCCATTTTTCGTTGATCCTTGCTTATTTAATTTAGTTATAAGTACACGTTGAAAGAACCTACTATTGGCCGAACCATTGGTAAATAGTTTGTCGTATAACGAACTAAACAAGTAGAATCTTCATTGCTTTACGAAGTAACGACGTTCACTAACCCGTTTTGATAAGATATTCAACTGCAGAAAAGTAATACTATTTATCGCAATAAGTGTGCACTACAAGTTTATAGAAATATATAGGTTATCGGGAATTCCAGATGATAAGCTCGGCGTTGGGTGCGCCGCCGGTGACGTTTCGAGACTTCTTAGGAACTTTGCCGACTACTTAAATATTAAATGAACTGTTTGGTTTCAGGTATGCGAAGACCAAAGCTGCCAAGAAGAGGTGTTTCCGTTGGCAATTTCGTACTTGGATCGATTCCTTAGCATGTGCACCGTGGGCAAAAGTCAACTGCAATTACTGGGTACCGCGTGTCTCCTGCTCGCTTCCAAGCTTCGAGAGCCGAGCTCGCGGGGCTTACCGGCAGAGCTTCTCGTGTTCTACACTGCTAATAGCATCACCTTAACAGATCTCTGTGTAAGTTTGTTCATTAAAATTGTTTGAAGACTTGAAAGGGTCTCACGATGCCGATTTACACATAAATTTTGATATTTTACATTTTCATTAGCATTGTTTTTGATAACGGTACATATTCATAGAACAAATTATAATCCTATATTGATATTTTGAAGATATGAAATGCCTCGATGATTATAATAAGATATACTACTACAAAGATATTGTGCAAAAATGGTGTATAAACAATAAAATTACTGCTAGCTTGCTCTAAAATGTACATACTGAAAATACTGTGTGTTAGAATAATGTGTGTATAAGTAAATAAATAAATAAAAAATACTTAATGTACCTATTAGGTTAATAAACAAAAAACTAAATAAACATACATACATGTATAATGACGATAATAAATCAAAAACGATATTTACTATTATTAAAAATCGGTGGTATATGATCAATATTTAATAATAATATGCCACTTTATCAACAAGTTTACTTTTGACGTTAAGTATAAGGTGTTCCTGTATCTTAACAGCTACAATTCGCTCGTGGAAAGCTTATGGGCGGAAAATGAATGAATCTAAGACAAGTTGTTGACGATTCTAACCATTTTTTTAACCTACTAGTATTAAATTTATATAATTAGTAACGTCTGTAACTTACAGACACAGTTCTAATTAATTTTAGTAACGTATATTTCGTATGTAACGCTTGATTAGAGTATTACCGTTCACGTTGGGTATTGATGAGCTTTCTAACACATGAGAGGTAAGATCTGGTCTAATTAGTCACACAATTACGCGTATTGAGTCTCCGATGCAAGTGGTGCAGTGGTGCGCAGTGAGTGCGCACAGCCAGCCACCTCGAGACGCTTTCGTGTCGTTCACTCGCCTGATTTCTAACTGCCACAGTCGTCGCGGTACTCTCCACGAACATCCGTGAGAGATTGGAATTCCAGATTTGTGACGGTACATTAATTAATCGAATAAATTGAATGATCCCAGTTTTGATATCTGCGATTCGGTAAACCATCTTTGCATCGCGAATAGGTGATGCTAAAGTTAGGACTATTTTTGATTATTTCTTCTGATGATCCCTTATTCAAAGTTTTCCGATTACCTTATTATATCATGATACTAAACTATGCTTTCGCCATGCAAGAACAAAAATATAGGCTTCGAATAAGGTATTTGGAATTTGGAATAATAAGCCTTTTATTGTGAGGTAAAACGCTACTACTTTCATACAGTATAAGAAAATGGAAATGCTGCATAATGCTTATGTTCTTATGTATTACTTCATACACTTAAAAGTCGGAAAACACTCTTAGGTAATGTTCTGAAAGTAATGTCTTAATAGATTATACTAAGTAGTATTTATTAATCTATGTTAGTAATCGTCAAAATGATTACTGATTGGTAATCGTAAAAATATTACAGTATTATACGTTTATCTTTATCATAACATGTGCAACACTAAACTAATGTATTTTATGTGTATGTACCATGTAGGTGCTTATTATGTGCACAAGTGTATATTTAAGTACCCATTTGACGTTCCACGGAACAAACTATAATTAGTTTCATTTAATAAAATACATTTAGCGAAAATGCATTATAACATAGAAACAAGCGATTAAATACTCATAGTAATGCGTAAAGAGGTGTTTACGGTATGACCGGAAATTGCGCAATCGTTATCTAATAACCTCTACAGTCCCACGAGTATATGCCACGCGGTAAAATGAACCAAATTGTGATATTTGCATCACGATGTTACAAGACAAGTGTGTACCGATGTCGGTTGCATTTCTGGCGCGCTGCGGCCACCCGCCGGGGCCCCGGCTGACGCCGTCGTCCCGTAGATAATAAGTGCACGGCACATCTTCGCACGTTATATGTTACTCTGCATGTTTTAAAGTGCATTCGGTTCCAATGACTTCATTTATAAATTTTAATTAACGTTTATAAAAAGAAGTACCTACTATTTTTAAAAGATTTACCTACTATTTTTATTGTAAAAGTGAATTTGCTAAAACTGTAGGTAATAGACTGTTA